>PYHW01010334.1:10276016-10316274 GCA_013186435.1 Turdus rufiventris
ATAGCTTCTCTATATGTGTATACACACACACACACATACCATCTTGGTAGAGTATGCTGTCTAACCTCTACTTACATGAGCTTTAGAATATGTTTAAGCTACATGCTAAGCATATTGCAAAGATACAGACAGCTCCAGTGTTAACCTAAGAGACACAAAGACACATGCAGCTCAGCCAGTATTGACTCTGGAGCAGAAGCAGTGCATGTGGAATGGTGGAAGGAGACAGCAGTGTGGCTGTGGATCCGGTAGCCAGGGGCTATAGTGTGAAACGTGCATACGTTTCCTAGCTCATATACAGACTTTGCTTCTTATCCCCTAAAGCTGTCAAAAGTCTGACCCTGTCTGTCAGTCCTGCCTGGCTGTAGTTACCACAGCTGAGTAAAACTTCAGCAGCCAGAGCGCTGGTAAACCCACAGTCATGTTTGTGCTATAAAGGCAGCATCTTTCTTACAGTGGCTTGGGTATTTCTGAAGATGTTTTAGACAGACAGACCTCAAAAAGCAGAAAATTAGTGGAGTAAATATATGGCTGCTTTCTTCTTCAGTTGTAACTTAGCAGTTTTGCAGGTGGTACTCTTGAGGTGTCAGGAGACATTAACTTGTTCTCTGCTGGGATGGAGTTATTGTATCTGTACAGGCCTGTCTTCTTGTGGCTCAATAAAACCTTTTCCCAAAATAGTTGTTCAATTCTAAATTCTTTAATTTAATTTTAAGTAGATTTTATGATGCTGACTTTACCTGGACTATGATTTGCTGCAGAAGTTTTCTTGTGTTCTGTACATCAATATATGGTTTTTATTTTTTTTTTTTCAGGGCATGGCTTTTACCTTGGAGGAGAGGCAACAATTGAATATTCATGGGTTATTGCCACCTTGCTTTCTTGGTCAAGATGCTCAGGTTTATACAATTCTTAAGAACTTTGAAAGGCTGACATGTGACCTAGACAGGTAAAGTATGGCTGTGAAACTTTATCCTACTCACCAATTCATAAGTCATTTACGTTTTTGTATATGGTAGTACAGATGAAATTTTGGGGATTTTTTTCAGGTTGTGATTGTTGATTATTGGGAATCATTAAATCGTTAAATACCTATTTTTGCTGGAAGCTTTCTTCAAAAAATCAAGTCCTACTTTACTGTTCACATGAATTTTCTTTGAAAACCAAATGATATAAAGGTCACCAGGGAGCAAATGAACTCATGTGAAACTAAAAGTCAGTAATGAGGTTACATGCATATAGATACATACGCATTGAAACACAGTAAATTTGTAAAACGTTATAAAACTAATATGTAACATAGTATTGCAGTGCTTGGGTATTTATAAGGAAAAAAATAAGGGAAGGGCTTTGAATATTTATGAACACTAAATTTTTTTCCTAAAAAAATTGTATTTTATAGACACTAGAACAAAACAATGTTTCATCATTTCTTCCTCCTGTGCCTTGCTCTTCTCTGTCATGGGATGTCTTTCTATCAGTATGTAACATATGGCCTCTAGGTACCTCTAGGTGGCAAGGCTTTTTCATAATTTAAAGTTGCCACAACTTTTGTTTTTTATGGAGTCAGACTAGGATGAGGACAGCCTTCCTTGCAAGTGGAGAGCTTGCAGTTGTGGTGTCTATTCTCCAGTGCTCTTAGGAAGGCTATTATCTGTTGTTGCAGAGTAGCAGCTTCCCAGGACAGAACGTCTTTTTAGTCTGAGTGCTTGCGTACAGGAAAGTGTAAAATTTCATGAAGCCCCCTGATTCAACCATTTATGTTACCATAGGAGAAAACTTTGTTTGTCCTTCTGTCCCCATCTTCTCCTTAATTCTGCCTTGAGGTAGTCCCTTCATGATACAGCTCATTGTTTCATGGGTTTCAGGACATTTAAGCCAGTTCCACCTGTTTGTTTCAGCTTGAATTGTTGGAATTTCTCTTCACCTATAAATTGAAAACCAGAAGAAAAAAGGTCTTTACCTTATCATTGTATGTGTTTTTTAACTAGGAAAAAATTTTGCTCCTACTTCAGGTCATAGTAGAAAAACACTCCTGCTTCTCAAAACATCACAGATAGAATGTCACATGTCTAGGTATTCAACAGTGAAAGGAAGCTCAACAGTATTTCCAAATCTTAATTCTTTATTTTGTAGCAAAAAAACTGGGGACATTCAAGAGGCTGTTTGCCAAAATGAAAAATTTCTTCAGGAACATAAGAAAGAATTTATCACTTTTAAATGACAGAGTATTAAGACTTTGAATGATGTGCCTTTTGAACTGTAATAAAACACTGAATGCTGAAGTTTTGATTGCAGTGGGAATAATGAAATAAAAATAACTGTCTCCAAGTATTGGGGAAATATTTTGCAACTATCTTTATTACATCAAAAAAAAAAAAGGAAAGAGAAATCTGTCTGTCTTTTATAACTAATCTATGTATGATAGACACAAATAATACAGAAGTATAAAAAAATATAATGCAGTTACAAGTAAATGTAAAAAAAGGATTTTCCAGAAGCCATTTGCTTCAGAACATATTTTTCCAGAACTGCCCCTGTTAACTTTAAGATCTGCAAATACTTAATTAAACAAAAATTTGGTTTCATTCTTTTCCATCTATGAGTCTTTTTTGGCATTTTCTCTTTTCCAAATACATAGTTGAGTAAGGAAGAAATTTGTTTCCTGCTCCTGTGACCAGACATCTGTAAAACAGAAGCGCTAACATTAAATTATTCCATCCATGTGTCTTGAGCATTGGACTGTAGCTTGCCATTTTATAGTATAAAGTCAGTTTTTATTATAATGCCTCCTTTAGTATAAAGGTTATGTTGTACTATGCAGCTTTACAGTACAAATTTTTTCTTGTTAATTTGGTTTTAGTGATGCAGTTCAACTGAGAAAACTAGCAAGTCTTCTGTTCACAGAAATAGCTTGAAACTATTACAAGTTAGGCTTTTATTCTCACTAAGAATACTTCAAATAACATATTAGTAATTAACATATGAAAAACGTGAATAGCTGTGTTTAGTTCACAGTTTTACTCTGTGATGTGTGTCTGTGGTATTTTCTCAGCTGTAATTTTTGGTCCAGGTATGAATAAAACTTGGTCCAGTGTGAATAAAACTGGTGGCCCCATTTGTAATGCTGGAGAAGGTGTGGTGGGATCTCCATCCATACGAAATATTCAAAACCTGACTGAACATGGTCCTGGGCAAACTGCTCTAGCTGACTCTGCTTTGAGCAGGGGATCAGATGAGGCAATCTCCAGAGGTCCCTTCCAACCTGAGCTTGTGTATGCTTTCATAACACAAGTCCACAGTACTTAAGAAATAAGTTTTCAGGGACAATCTTGGATCAATGCAAATTGTGTACATTAAGTCTTAAGGGTTGTCCCTTAAGAATATTAACTTATATAAATCCACAGGTACCTCCCAAATGGAGTTTTTTCTTTAAGGAATCATATCTATACTCTGTCTTAACGCCTAGCAGATCTAAATTGGCTATTCATGCCATGCTGTGTTTTGATAAAAAAATATTTTCCTCATGTATTATTGGAGCTTTTTATAGCTGTCATGTTTTCTCTTTTTTTAGCAAAATAAAACTGTGTTACCTTCATAGGTCTACATTAAAGACCACTGATGGAAAGATGTGGTAACATTTGCATGAAGAAGATAGTTCCTTTTAAGATTGTAAACATTGTCATCTTGGGCTCCTTTGCAGATAAAGTTCTTGTGTGAATTGAATGTGCAAAAATTTGCACATGCGAAATGTGATTTGCAGGTGTGTTTATAAGTTAAGTGTCTGACAATTTCATTGGAGTATGTCAATAAAGAACCTGCTTGGAGAACATGTGCATTACATGTGGTGAGCTCAGTCCTCAAGACAGTATGTGGACTCTGGTCTCCTATATTTATACTTGTATCAAAGAATTTTAAAGGAGAGTGAATGTGATCCTGCCACAATTACTCCTTGAATCTCTTCACTGATGAAGAATGTCAGAAGCTTTGGGTGTTTTAACTGGAACTTGAGATATTAAGTGCTCCCTCTCAAGGACAATCTTAACTGAGAGCATGCAGCTATTGTCTTCTACTGAATGTAAATGTCTTAATTCCAGGAAAACCTCCATGTTTCTTGCAGTATGCATCTGGCATATACTTTGTTCCCATAGAAACAGTCATTGAAAAGAGATGAGGAGAAGCTTTTTTTTTTTCCTTCTAGACCTTGTCAGTAGGTGTACACTTGTGTGTTTAACGTCCAAATACAAAAGATTAAGCACAGGCATTTAGATGTTGCAGAAGTAGAAGCTGTTAAATACCTTAGGCAGAAGGATGTCATCTGATGAAACATAAATGCTGTGTATGACAGCATCTTACATTGGCAGGATTGGCCTGGTATTGCTTGGAAAGAGAGTGTGTGTAAATTCATAAAGCTAAGTTGGTAGCTAGTACCATGGCATGATACGTTTTTGCACTGCTGAAATGCTTTTGCAAACTTGTAGCATAAAATTGTTGAAATACCAAGAGTTCATACACAAAATGAATGTTGTACAGCAGCAAATCAGTTGCCTGGTATGCTTGGCAAAAGGGACACCAATAAGAGGATAAAATTCTATTCCTCTAACTTAATTTGGAAAAGCTGTGATGGATCCTGCAAGTAATTTTTTTTCTCCTCTATATGTTCTTAATCGTCTTTTTTCTTGCTCTGTATTGATACTGAAATTGTTGCTTCTGGCATGGTAACACCTTCTGCCTGAGCTTTTCTTTCTTTGAAGAGTCACACTGTAAAATGTTATATTGAGTGTGTTAACATTAGGAGAGGGGCCATGAGATCACTTTTCCAGAGAAGGCCACCTTATTTTGTTTTTATCTTAAAGTTCCCTGTCCTTAATGAATTTTTATATAGATACTGCTAATGCAGAGTAATAGCGCTAAGTATCTTACAGAGGTGAAAAATAAATAGACGTTACTCCNTTCTTTATTTACTCTCATATTTTTCAAGATAAATGCAAAAAAAAAAAAAAGTGGGGTTTGTTCTGTTTTCACCTTTCCATTTTGCCTTCTAAAGTGTATGCCAGTGATAGTTTGGCCAATTATGCTGAGAAATCATCAGTAACTTTCTGGTAGTTATATAAGTTTGCTTTTGTGTTTTGGATGATACATGGTTTATATTCTTTTTCTGCTACTGTATTTCATTCCCTTCATAATTGCAGACTAGTATGACGCATTCTTAGGTGAAGTAAAGGCAAGGGGGGGGAAGAGTGACACGCTGAAATTTGAATGCTTGGCAGTCTCCTCTGTCTGCTTTGCCAGACCTTGGCTTTTGTCCTCTGAAACTCTTCCCTGAAATCTTCATTCAAGACTCCTTGTCTGAGGACAGATAATATTTTTCTCCCTTTTTATAGCACAAATGATTGTTTTCACTGTTTTATTGCTTGTTTTCATTATGTTTTCAATTAAATGTGGGCTTTAGTAAAAGATTCCATTAAATACTGAATTTTAAATAAAATTTTTAAACACAATGCTGAAAAGCACTTCATGCTTTTAGTTGTGTAGGCACTTGGATGTTGCTAAAACATACATACTTATTGTCTAATGCATTGTAAACAACCCCACATTGAGTATGAAGCATTTTTGGTCTTCTCTTTAGAAAGAATTTTTGAGATATTTGATACCCTTAACTAAACAAATTACAATGCTGAGAAAGAAGGCATATACCTGCCATTGAAAAAGTAACGTTTTGATAGAAATTGCACACTTCTGTAGAAATATTTTTCATTTTATAATAATATTTTTATACTGATGTGGATATAGTCAAGTATGAAATGTTTGAAAATATTAATAGTATGCAGTTACTAATTTTGCAAGTTCTTTAGCATATCGTGAATATAAAAGTGGTTTGGTAAATACAAATAAGAAAATAAAACCCCAGTTTAATGCTATAGGACAGTAAAAACAAAGTGGAGAGTTTTAACAAACAGGTTTTTCATTTGAAGCCCCTGGGGAAGCCTTTTGCTAAGCTTTTAGTTTCTTTTGTAAAAGATTTTAAAATAAAATACCAGCAACTACTTTGGAATGGTGCTGTGGCTCACATGATGCTTGCAGTGTCCAGTATAGAGTGGGGGCCAAAAATATGCATGATATTCTCTAACATCACTTTAAATATTCTCTGGAAACAAAAGGAATGTCTTCATGTGTATTTAAAACTACATGTGCAAAATAAATATTGGGATAGTTATCCTCAAGAGAAAGGTTTTAATAAAGAAAATGCTCTGAGAATTCAAGGACATTGAGTAGATCTCCTAGATCATAATGAAATACTGGGAAAATGAAAGGCTATAGGGAAATGTAATAATACGAAAGAAAATTAGTATGTATGGATATATATTTGTTGCTGAGATATACAAGAGCAAGATATAATTTAACCTTGGAGAACATTCAGAACTAATGTGTATGATGGAAGGTGGTTCCAATTGACTCACGGTGATGGTATTTAGAGAACAACTGCAACTTTTTGGTTTCTAGATCTTTATCTGTTTAGGGTCTAAAATAACCTTCGTGACACAAGGGCAGGGATATTGTTTTGCCTCACTTCTGTCACCTCATTACAATCACCAACTGCCAAAGTAGCTCCACTTGCAGTGCTTATAGTGCTTGTTAGAGGTTTACATAGCAGATCCCAAAAGAAGTACTTCCCTGATGTACAGAGGTAGACGAGTTAAGGTTGAACGGAATGCATTCAGATTTACTAAGCTGTTCTTTGTCAGATGGTTACCTGACTATATTTGTGTCTTCTTAAAGAATGAAATTAGATTTTACTGGGGCATGTGATGCCTAAGTATGCAGAAGGAAAGTTCATATGAGTAATATTTAAGTACACAAATGTCTAGGCTTTTGGAATGTGTTCTGTATGTATCCTCAACACCTGTGTAATAAAACAATGGGCATATTTAACTTCCTGATTGTAAGTAATTAGTAATCCATTGAAAATTAAAAAAAAAACCTACATAAATTATAAGATTTTGTGTAAGCCTATTGCTATAGAAGACTACTTAATTTTTTAATCAGTACTTAATATTGCTAAAACTAGAGAATAGATAGGTAGGGTTTAAGATCACTAAACTCCTAAATTGTAAGTGTTCACAAAGTGACAGTCATACCTATGGGTATGACTCATATAAGTTGTCACACTCAGGACTGCAGTTTGACTTCCTGAAACAGTAATGTAATTATTCAGTGTAAATGTGATGGTAGTCAAAAGTAGGTCAAGCTAAGCATGAACTTTTTTTCATTCTGATTTATATGATTCTTTTTTTCTCATTGGTTTTCTTTTTAAATAAATATAGAACTTCCTCAAAATTGGTTTTAGTTAGGAGATATAACATTGCAGATTTCATGTCGAACATAGACTTAAGTGATAAAGGGCCATGTGTGTATGCTTTGTTTTCAAAAGCTTTGTTCTTCAGTATTTATTTGAAGTATTAGCCTGGATTTAAGATAAATTTCTGTGGAGGAAAGAGCATGCAAAGCTTACTGTTTTTAGTTCTGTTTTCTTTGGGCAAGTGAGTAGCTTGTTTAAGTTATATTTAATGCTGGTCTCATTTCAAGTGGAATAACTGATATATGCAGATAAGGTTCTGAGAGACCAAATCCTCAACTGCAGCACAGTGTTTTATACCTGAGAGGGATTAGCTTATTGAGCATGTAGAGTTTGACAACTTTGTGATGGCTTCAAGTTCTCCGTCTTAACGAGTTTGTTATGCTTTGTATCTGAACCATTTGTGCTGTTGAGTAGGAAGAATTTAAATACAGTAATTTCACAATTACAAGCCGCACCTGATTATAAGCCACATTTCCAGGGTATTGGCAACATTTAGGTCCTCGTCCATATATAAACCACACCGGATTATTAGCCACACTTTCATTCGCAGCGAGGATTCGTGTGCAACTTTCACAAAGTTGCCAATTAGTAACAGAATCATGGGGGATAGTGGGGTTTACTGACTCGGCTCAGGGCCAGGTGGGCTTGGCCCTCTCTGGGCTGCCGACAGGGCCGGGTGACCCAGTTTGGCACTGCCGCTCGTCTCCCTCGCACTACTGGCCCCAGTTCTGCCGGGCTTCCCCTGCGCTGCTGGCCCTCCCCCGTGCTGCTGGCCCCTGTTCTGCTGGGCTTCCCCTGCGCCACTGGCCCTCTCCTGTGCCGCCCACCTCTGCCGGGGCTGGCCGGGCTCCAGCTCGGCTTGGGGCTGCCGCGGGCTCTCACTTCTGGGTTGGCAACTTTTAGAATATTGTTCATATATAAACCGCCCCGCATTATAAGCTGCATTTCTGAGTATAGACCAAAACTTTAGTCAAAATGGTACGGCTTATAATCGTGAAATTACTGTACTTTCAATAAGAGAGAGGCTATTATAGAACAAACACAATTTTAATTATCCAAACACCAATATATTTCTAAACCTACTTTATATGTTCCCTTGATGTCTATCTAATTATATGTAATTCTCCACAGATACATGCTGCTAATGAGTCTTCAGGATAGAAATGAAAAGCTTTTCTATAAAGTGCTGGCTTCTGACATTGAAAAGTTCATGCCTATTGTTTATACCCCCACTGTGGGACTGGCTTGCCAACAATATGGTTTAGCATTCCGGAGGCCAAGGTATGTAAGTTTATATTTCAAATAAAAGTAATTGTATCTTATTTTCTTCTTGGCAGATTTCTGCAGGGGTTTTCTGACAGCTGCATGTAAGCCAAAACTGCAATAATTGAGATAATTCAAACTACGCTTTTGCTCTACATTAAACAATAATTTGTGCATTTCTTAGAATCATTAAGAAGGCAAATGGTTGGTAGAACTGCATTAAAACATGAATATATTTTTATCTTATAAACTGATTATAACTGTAAAGCTCTATAGTATATGTACTGTATTATACTGTATAGTATGGCTATTATACTGTTTTAGAACCCTAGCTGCATATTAGAAGACTGGAGAAGAATGGAACCTTAGTTTTAGAATTGTTTTTGGAAACTTGAAAGGCATAGACTTTTGTCTACATAAATATTTGTTATTGGTATTTTATACATACACACACAAACACGCACATATATATATATATGTTAAAACTAAGGATGCATTACCTATGTATCTACTGGTATCTTAAAAATTATTAAAAATCATCAAAATTCCTGTTTCACTGCTTAATAATTTCTTGCTTAATAGGTTGGTTACTGGAGTGCTTTTATGCTGTATACCATTTTTGTATTTATATAATGATGAGGAAGTGGTATGAAAGGATAGACAGTTGTGTTTCACTCTGCCTCTTAAACATCAACTCTCAGAGATTGAGATTTATGTTGGTTGCTGTTTGAGAACATTGTGTATATCGCTGACTTCACGTGCAAATGGAAACAGCACTTGGGAGACTTCTGCAGAATTTTCTGGCGAAGAAAGTGATAAATGAGCTGTGTGTGTGTAGCTCTGTTAACAGAAATGGGTTTTTTACAGTGAAGGCATTGATCAAAAGTAAGAAGCTTGCAAGATGTAAGGGAACAAATGACTGCTCATAGATTCTTCAGCAGGAAATATTTGAGAGAGACTCATAGCTTCAAGGTTTTGTTCTTAATGTGAAAAATAGTTTTGGCCTTGTGACTGACACAATGAGTCAGGACCATCTGGTCAACTGCAGAAAACAAGAATTCCCACTTCTGTGCACATTAAAAAGTAAAAAATGCCTCAAGAATCCTTATTTAAACCTGTTTAATGATCTCTGTGGGTTTTAGGTGCCTTCCTTAGTAAGAGAAGTCATCTCCTTTTTCTGCCTCAGTATTTACCACCGTGGTGATTTTACTGGAGGAAGTGCTAAATGTGTCTGGAAATTAAGTCTTTACTTACACTGGTCTCACTACCCCTCATTTTGATTTTCATTGCCATATAAAATATTTCACAAGAAACACCTCTGCCCATGCAGATACTTTTCCCTTTCTCCCTAGATGAGTGAAGCATCTGTGGAGAAAAACACCCAGTTTAATTAGAATAATGGAATTGTTAAGTTTTCAAAAGACCTCCAAAGTCATTGAGTCCATCTTTTGACTGAACACCACCATGTCAACTAAACCATAGCACTGAGTGCCACATCCAATCATTTCTTGAACACTTCCAGGGATGGTGGCTCCATTCCCTCCCTGGACAGCCTGTTCCAATGCTTAACAGCCTTTTCAGTGAAGAAGTTCTTCCTGATGTCCAACATGAACCTCTCTGGCACAGCTTGAGACTATTTCCTCTTATCCTGTCATTAGTTTCCTGCAAGAAAAAGCCAACCCCTGCTTGGCTACAACCTCTTTTCAGACAGTTGTAGAGCGTGATAAGGTCACTTTGAGCTTCCTCAGGGCTAAACAACCCCAGTTCCCTCAGCCACTCCTCCCACTTGTGAAGCCACTTGTGCTCCAGACCCTTCATCAGCTCTTTTGCCCTTCTCTGGACTTGCTCCAGCACCTCAATGTCTCTTTTGCAGCAAGGTTGGAGCTAGATGATCTTTAAGGTCCCTTACAATCTAAATAATTCCATGGTTCTATGATCTTTGACAGACTCTTTCCTGCTTAAGAAAAATACCTACAGTGCAATCTTCCACTGCACCATTACATAGATCTGGGTTTTTCTAAATTATTCCAAAACAAACTATGCAAAGCAACCAATATAATTTAGGTTGAAATTGCATTCTAGACCATGACTCATTTAGCATTAAGCCTTACATGCCAGCATACCTCATAAACAGCATCCTCCATGAGATGGATGGGGAAGAAAATATTAAATATAATAAAACACTAAATATAATATTCAGAAGGCAAAAAGGACTAAAAGATGTAAGATTTAGTCCAGGCTATATCATCTTACAATTTTTCAAGAAGTTGTGATCCAGGAAAATGGTATAATCTGATCATACCTTAAAAAAAAGGTATTCTCGTGTGTAAGAACTGTCTGTATCGACTTTATGCTGACTCATATGTAAGTGCTGTCTTTACAGATAAGTGACTGTTTTTCTTTCACAATGGTTTTTTATTTCAGAATATTTTTAATGCCACCTCTTCCCCCAGCTCAGAAAATGTTTGTTTTTTCATAGTTTAATACAGATCCCATTAGAAACAGACTTGGAAGTAAATAAAACAAAAAACTCAGTTGCTGCAGATCATATTTATCTGACTCTAGTTTGCAAGGCTGTGTCATAATTGGTTTGTCTGTAAGGATTTTTTTCCAGTATTCAATACTCAGTTATACTTCTTTAGGTTGTGAAATGAGTTTGAAGCGCCTGACTCAAGTTATCTCTTGAGGCAAGGAACAGCAAAATTAATTTAGAGTTTCAAAAGTAGGTGTCTCGTGGAATCATTAAATGAGATCATCTTCTCTGACTCCCTTATGTGTTTTTAGAAGACTTTATGGGCTCACATGATGTGCTTACAGTCACAGAAGGACTCTGTGGCTCAGGAAAAGGTTTTCATCCTGAAGCAATAGTTTGCAATTTTAGAATAAACATTCAAGACTGACCAGCTAGCCATCTGATTAAGCACCATTTCTCAAGAGAACCAGCTGCACAGTAACTTGAGTCACTGGTTTGAAGCTCATCTGTATAATTGACATTTATTTGTAATTTAGGCTCAAGATTGCGTTACTCACGCTGAATATTCAGCTTTAAATCCACCAGTTTAATGAATAAGAGTATTACTGTAGGAGTAAACAGTTCCGATCTGATAGCAGATCTGTAGCATGCACCTACCTACACCACATGGTTACATAAACATAATTTAGAGGACCAGTCTGTCTGGTCATCTTCCAAACTGTTGAGGATGAGGGAAGAAAGGGTCCTTCAGGAAGTTGGTCAGAGAAGGAATTTAGACCTGTACAGATAAAAGCTTTACTTATGCTAGGAATATAATGGGGTTCTGCTTCTATTGTAATGCTCACGCTATCATTAAAAGCATTATCTCAGAATCTTTACTAGGTCACTTCTTGGATCAGAGTTTCTAACCATCATTTAAATTCCTAAAGTAAAAAATTCTTTAGTTGCACAAGGCATGTGCATACATATGACAGCTTTTGATTACTTACCAAGGAAGAATCTATTTCTGTAAATAGATTTCTGAAATACAACAGTTCTTTCATCCAACAAGAATAAATATGGGAAAGCTCAATGGAAATTTCCTCTAAGAATCCAAAATCAACTTTTTACATTGTATAGAGAACACCCAGGAGTTTAAGATTCTTGTGTAAACTCAGCATTCAGAGAAGGGAAGTATAACTGCCAAGTACTGCTATGCTGAAGACTTTGGACATTGTTAAACTGTTAGGTGACTGTTTATGTATTGCTATTCCTAGAAGGAAAAGCCATTTCAATCAGAATATGATCAGAGCAAGCCCAGGGTAGCTGATGCAGCTACCTGGCAAAGTTCTCTGAAATAACTTCCCAGTGCAGTCACAGACTGCCAGGGTGACTAGGAACCATTCTTAAAGCAGCTCTCTTTAGTTTGATGCAGTCTCTTAAAAGGTAAAGTGTGTCAGCTTTGAAATTGTTTACCAGATTTCCTCCTCACCGAAGTGTGTGACTGACTCAGCACACACAAATTTGAGACTTAGTCTTCTCTTTTCCTTACAGTTCTCGAAAAGAATGTATTTGTTTACATTTATTTTATGTGTTTACATTCGCAATGATTCAGATGCATGGTATTGAATGCACATGTTGCAAATGTGAGTTCTTTTTTTGTTGACAAATATTTACATGTTGAGATTGCCAGCTGCAAGATAGCATCGCTTTTTAATAAAGAAAAGAAATAGAGAATGGGGAAATATTTATTTCCTGTGTCAGAACATACAAAATGTTAGACCTTGGCATCAGAAGTTGCAGTCTGCTTGCCAGCACAAGGTTGATCCCGTGGTACATTTAATAATCTTTTTGTGGTTTTTAATGAAGCTTTTGTTGGAATTATTTTTCTTAATTCCAATGGATGTCTGTGGCATCCAAGTCTCTTCAGAAATCAGATTTGGCCTACTGGAGGCCAGAAACTTGTCAAGTTCTCCATGATCACATGAGCTGAGAAAGTTCAGTTCCTGGAAGTTTTTTAAGACTCTGTGTCTCCTTCAGATGTGTGGTGCTTTCTTGATTGAGACCATTACAATGTCTGAATTTATTTCACATAACTTTTTCACCACTATAACAGCTCCCTTAGATTTTTTTCAGCACATCTAGTTATCTATCCTCCTCTAAAAATCATATATATGTATGCACATTTAGGGACTTTATTAATCTAACTGTTGCTATATATAATTATCTTAGTAGCTTCATTTAGTTAGAAGTGATTATTGCGTGACATGAAATTGTATTAAAAGATGTAACAAAGCACTAGTTTCACAGTCTTCCTAGTATTTTCTTATCTAAAAACTATGTAGAATTTTAATCTCTAAGTGGAAAAAAAGAAATGTGGAGGCTTTTCAACTGATCTCATAAAAGGTCTTGACTATTAGGACAGCATATGAAATCAAAATGTTTTGCAGTAAAGACATAAAGAAGAGCAAAATGCTTATATGAAAATAGACTGTTGTAATTCTCTTCTGAAGAAGGACCTGGTATGTGTATTAACAATATGGTTTGGGTGACAAGTTATTTTGTAGCATTTCTTCTAATTTTGGACAATTTTTCTCTTTATGGCTTTTAAAGCCTGATGATGACGGTGATTGCAACCTCTCACCACGCAATTTTTGGCATACATATTGGTCATTTTTCACTTTTGCCTTTTGTGAAGAAGACAACTGTTGACATATTCCAGGCAACCTTTTTTTCTCTTTTCTTTTTTTTTCCCCTGTGTATAGCCTTGTCATTAAGTTCATGACATCCAGTAATTTTAATTTCTGGCATGATTCTGATCTGCTGTTACTTAGCATTCTGTTGCTTCTGTGGCTTGAAGGTGAGACTAATAGAATCTTCCTAGCAAAACATTTACCTTGCTCTGAAAAGCTGAAAAATGAGAATTAGCAGAGTGTTGAACTCCTCTCTTTTCCTGGACTGTCTTTTAGACTGGATTGTGCCCAAGGTGTATTTAACTTAATCTGTCAGCAGACTAATGCTGCTGCAGGGAAAGGTGTGAGGCTCCTGCACAGAAGATGTCAGAGGCATTTAGAGTGCTTTGTAAATATTAAACTAGTTTCTCATGTAAGAAGTTATTGAAGGAAAAAAAAAAAGTTATGTCTTGATTTTTGAAAACATTATTATATTCTTAAGTTTATATGCATGTAGTCATCTGCTCTCTCTAGAGCTGTTAAATTCATGGCTTTCCATAGTATTTTGGCAATAGGTTTCACCATTTAGGTGCAGTGTGAATTTGTATCTTTTTATTAAATTTTCACCTCAGACTAAAATCATGAATGATTAGCCCGTGCCAAACAGAGTTGGTAGGCCTTACTTAGCATTATGAAATATAACATCCTTCATGTGGTAGGGCTTTTTGTATGCACTTGGTGCTTGCATGTAGGTATAACCTACAGTGCTTGGAGGGGGTGGTACTTACAGAAGTAGCACTTAGAGTTGTTCTTCCATTTAGTCTTGTCTGAGTTGGAGCTTTACCTATTATTAGCTTCTTCCTGCTCTCATAAACTTCATACATGATTTCTTCTGCAGGTAATATTTCAGGGACTTTTGATCATGGTCATAAAAGCTTTATCCTAAAGCACATCACAAGCATGGAATTTTTGGCTTTCAGACCTAAGTTTGTAGGTGCATTGCTCTGTTTTTTCTGGATGGAGTACATCTTGGCTGTGAGCAGGAGGAAATGAGGCCATCCCTTCTCAAAATATCACTCTCAAAATGTTTGGCAGCAGTCAATGTTTGGTCATTCTTAACACAGTCTTCTAAGGAAGACAGCTAGCAAGACTCAGTGCTCTTCTACAGCCATCCTTGGTGGTTTCTGAGCAAGAGGGCCAAAAATTAAAATACTGGCCGTGCCTTTCTGTTCCCTTCTTCACTTCCTTCACAGAGTCCTGGATATTTCAGGGGATCCCTATCCTCATTTGGCTTGTACTGTTATTTTTTAATAATTTCTACTGTCTGTTGTAGGAAGTTAGAACTGAATGTTCTCCCTTTTACACAGATTTGGGGGACTCAAATTTATCTTTTCAAGGACGTCTGCCCTTTGAGCAAATGGGAACTTACTTCTGTGGATTTTGGCATGTGACTATCTCTTCATTTCATTATATCCTACTGATACAGTCCCCTGAAACAAAGAAGTTTCATACAGATGCTTTTCACTAAATGGGAAAGACAGTTTGTGTGACAGTAATGAAGCATTTATTAGAACCTTCTTGTTTCCTTTACTGAAACAGTCATCTTGTGAATCTACGTGCAGAAGACTAGACAAAAAGTACATGATCCCAAGTGAAATATCTTTACTCTGACTAATCTTTTCTTTCTAGTGCCAATACCACATAAAAGGTAGGCTATGTCCTTTTGCAACAAATAAACTGTGTATCTGTGTTTTAAAATAGAGGCATTATTTTGGCATGTTACAGTTTCATATCAATAACTATGATTTGTATCAATATATAAGTGTTACTCTTCAATGTGTTCTTCTTTTCCTGAAGTTTTAGGGAGATTTTGACTCTATGCTTGCCTTTAATATTGCCTTCTGGTTAGAAGCTCCCTGATTTTAAAAAGCAGTATATTTCTTAATGAAATCTGCTTTAAGGGCAGAGATTTAATTTAGATTTCACACCTCTACTTGACTGAAGATTCCACTGGCAACACTGAAGTATCAGGTCATGCAGTACAGGAGAGGTCTACTTATTAGCTCTGTCTAACTCTATACAAGCCATATTTATCTACTAAAACTTTCCCGTCGTGAAACGGCCTCTGTAAACCTGACAGATTTTAGGCTTCCTAATTGTCAACACCATTTGACCCCCAAAGCAAACCTTTTAAGAATCACTTACTTTCAACAGGACAACTTTAACTTTCCTTAGTTCAACACCTTTTTAAGGACAGCTTATCAAATCCCATGCAGTGTCTGCAAATGAAGTTACTCCATCCTTCCTTTTGTGCAGAATGATAGGTACAGTTACCTCCCTTCTGCCTGAGTGGCCTTGGGATAGGCCTGAAGATGTGGCTTGCTTTTGGCAGTAGTTTGCATATTGTATCCATTTCCATGAGCTGGGATTCTGCACCATTCTAGTACTCATTTAGGATAACCCAGACAGTTAACAGCTTGTGCCATGTGAACAGACAACAACCACCTTGGAACTTATTGCTTGGGAAGTACTAAGAAAAACATGTGGGTATCTTTCTCCCTTCCTAGGGCTAGGAGGGGAAAGAGCTTACTTCCAGATATCAGTGGGATAAAAAAAAAATGGTGTTGCTGCAGGTGTTTGCAATTTGGTATCACCAGCAGTAGGGATTTATGCATTGGTAACATGAGCTTGTGGCAGAGAACTGTTATAGTCGACTGATAAACATCTAGTGCAGGGTTTGGTTTTAATATTAAGATCTTAGAGATAGAAGAATCCTATGCTCTCCTTCTACACAAAGAGTTTTCCATGTCCCTAGTAATTCCTAATGTTATCATCTGATACTGCAAAACAAAGTACCAGTAGTATTCAGATGAGGTGTCAGTAATTTAGAAGCATTACGCTGCTTTATTAGCTCATTCTGTATATATCCCAGCCCATACCACAGGATGTTTTCCTTTAGGGGTGTGCTTATGCTGGAGTTTCTCCAGCTCCCATTTTCTGTACATTCATTGCACGTCCTTTGGCACCACCCAAATCCCCTGCTTACACGTTCAGCAGCTCCTCTGTTCAAAATACTTTCATTACTCAGCAGTCCAACATTGTATCATTGTTTCATTTCCAATACAAGATATTTAGTAGCTTTTAAAAAAAACCCTACAGTAATTCTTGTAACTGTATTTGGTAAATTCTGAAAGAGGAAGGAAAAACCCTAGCAAAATCACTGCAACTTTGTACTAGCTTGCCTATTCTCTAGCATCATAATTTTCTGTTTCTATATACAAGCTTTCTAAACAGGTAGTCAAGTCTTAAAATGAAAAATCAAAAGTGAAGACAAGGCAAAAATATTTTCAGCCTTTAAGAGCATAACAAATGGGTTGATTGTGTGTTGTAATGTATCTTGTGTTTTATTTATGGCTGGATGTTTTGGTTCAGGAGCTTTTTACATGCTACGTTTGGGAGAGCCATATGCATAGGTGGCACCTGAAAAAGACAAGAAAAATTTTGTGATAGAAGTGGACTCTTATATTCCTTACAAGGCACTTTAATCCTTTTTTAGCAAAGTTTTACAGCTGTATAAAATTACTTTCTTATGGGCACAGCTCAATTAAATATGTCAACAGTGTTAATTATGATAAACTTAAAACTAAAAAGACTAGGTCATAATAATGTTACTGAATCTATTGTAGCATAGCAGTAACATTATGTAATTTGCAGCTGGGTGGAGAAAAGTTTACAAGGCATCTGACATCTTGACCACTTCTCTTTGAGTTAAGTGGTGGCACTGAATGCCAGTTCTGCCTCTTTGGCTATTGAGTATTAGGTGATTAAGCCACACAGGAAACCCACTATCTTCCTGAGATGACACTGTAATGTAGCTTACTCAGAGACAGCAGCTCATTTCCATTTCAAAAGTTCTCAATATTATGACAACTTTGTTGTATCAGAGTGTGTGTTTGCTTGCTTTTAACTTTCCTCTTAATTTTCTTTAGAGTTATTCTAAGCCCATATTAATGTACAGGTTTGCTGCACTGTATGTTGAGGGTCAGGTTATTCATACAGCCTGTTTTAGGCAACAGTATGTCTGAGAATTTCACTTGGTCATCCAAAAGGAGCTTCTTGAACATGACACATAGATATTTATCTCTGGCAATGAAAATATGTTTGTTTGTTTCTTTGCTTTCATGAATAGGTAGTATTAGAGCATGGGGAACTTGTCATTCTCAAGAAAATAGTGTATTTAAAAAGATTTCCATTTTGCCTTATTTTCTTATTTGCTGCAAAGATTATGCCTATTTGTACTTTTACTTTGCCACTTAACACAGAATGTAGCAATGCTCTAGTTTATGCATTGAAATGGGATTCTTCTTGAGGGTGGTTGTAAGGTCAGTCATTTGCTGAATGGTTTGTTCTTTGAGTCTTATAGTGAAACAAAATGTCATCTTTGAAAGATGACATAAAATATGGCATATAGACTTCCAATGTCCTCAGAAAAGCTTGTGGGTTTTCTGACACTGGACTCGAGCCTTTGATGCCCTTGAAGAGACTGGAAGCTCCCTGATGATGTTTCAGAAACACTTCTGTTGTGACTGCTAGATGATGCTATTTTGAATACTCCATCACTCCACAGAACTGGTTCTAAGTCCTTGCTAGGTCCATTCATATCCTGTGCTTCATTTCCTCTATGTGTGTAGTGAACGCCAACAATACTAAGTTGTGTTGTTTGGGATTGTTGTGTGCTGCATTTTTTCCCAAAATGTTGATCCTGCCTTCATGAAATGAAAAACTTTACATGGGGTCATGACTGAATTTTTATAAAAAGGAGGGAAAGTATAAGACTATTTGGACATCCTCTGATGGACGAGGTTAATTTTTAGCACAGTGGCCAGATACATTGCAGATTTTTAATTCTCAAAATGTTTCCTTGGGGTTCCATGTATTATAATAATTTTCTCAAATTTTATGATAAAAGCTTCTAGTAATTTTTAATTGAGTGAGAAAATGATTTTTTTTTTCCTTAAATATATTAAATTCTCTATAATTAAAACCACTTTGTGTAGGTAATATACATGTCCTGGGTTTTCTGGAAAAATATTAATTCTTCTTCTGTGAGTGAATTTCCAAAAACAGTTGGATATTGATACTTTGTTAACATTGGATTACATAAATCTTGAGAATAATCATGTTGCCTCTCAGTTTCTCTGTCTGAGATAAAGCTGAACCTGCAGGTCTTTTCCCCATGTTAAAAGTTCTTGTTATTGAACACAGTACTAAAAATTTGGTGTGTCTTATACATTTATTCATGCTGTAAATATAACAGGAAGTAAGTACAGAAATAGTACTGTTCATCAGGTTGTTTCCATTTTTAAAAACGTGCAAATGGCAAATGGAGATTTGTACTTTCTCAGAGTGTTCATTTTCAGCAGTTGGATTCATCTCTACAAATGGAAAATAGTGTCTCATTTCAGAAGCCACTTTTTCATTGAAGTGGAAGTTGGAAGCATATGCCATAAGAAGAAACATTTTTTAATAAGTCTTCACTTTTGTCCTGGTTAATACAAACATGATAGATGTTGAAACAGAACCGTAGGTTATTTTTTGTCTTAAAAATAAATGGGTCTGGCTCTGGTAATCTATTCTCTCATTCACAGTCTTCAAATAGTTCTATTTGTGCCCATTAGTGTGTAAATAATGAAGTTATTTATTGAGCAACTGTCAGAGGAATTTAAGTAGCTTCTGGAGCAAAAGATCTCTGGTGCTTATACCATAGTATTTTGCAGAGTCTGCCTTTTCCTTTGCAAACAAACACATCCCATTGAATTGCTGCTGTGTTGTTAAGCAACAATATGTAAAAACTGTTTGTCTAGATTAGTGATGTGTTAGAAATACAGTAAAATCAACAAATTCATATTTTAAGAAGTGACTATAAAAATATTGATTTATTCTTTTTCTGTATGCAAAGGATGCATCTTTAGTTTGAACATTCATACCACTAAATGCTGTGCAAGTAGGGGAGGTGAGGCACTAAATGGAAAAAAAAAAGTTAGATATCTAGATATACAGTAAACAGTATTTTATGAGTAATGCAAAACCTCTCCAATGACTAAGTCCATGAAGTTTTTTCTATGCAGTATTTTTAGAATAGTTTGAGATCAACATTATGGTTCCCAAAATTAACTAGAGATTTTTTGATTATTAGTGAAGTGTCAAGCTTTAATTACTCTTGGTACCTTGTAAAATTGGTTTTAAAGTTTTCCAGTGTAAGGCTTGTAATGCTGTTACTTGGATGATTTTTACAGTGTGATTTTTTTTGGGGTTGAATGAGAGCAGTTGAGAAATTACTTCATTTGGTTGCTTTTTATTTTACAAAAGCCTTGACTTCTTTGCCCACTTCTGGAGCCTGAGTTTATCTGATGGGCATTTTACACAGTAAAAGCAAAATATTTCAAGAAAAAAAAGATGCTTTTTGCAAAAATCTGTGTACACTCAAACTCATAATGTAAAGATTATATGTTTTGGTAGCAAGAATCAAGAGAGGCTGAAAAAGTTCAGACTTTTTGGAGAAAAGTAGTCAAACAGGACTGATGCATGTTTTGTCTCTGTTCCTGTGTCGTTTGCCTTCAGTCTGTACTGCTATGGGCAGCTTGTAATTGTTTTTTCACTGTCACCTGCTCTGTTGTGTTACAGTTTAGAAAATGTATGCTGTATGCAAGCTCTGGAGCCTGTTTCAGATGCAGAAGAGCAGATGAGGCAATGTCTGTGTGATCTAGCCCCTGCATGGAGGTGTATCAGGACTGTTACATGACTTACTGTTGCAAATTGTGGAGCAGCAGCCCCTGGTTCTCTGCTTCCCTAATCCACGTGAGATGGAAGAGGGAATATGCTGAGACCTGAAGTCAGTTTTCTGAGTAAACCCAAGATGTGGGCAAGAGTTTTATGTGGAAATTCCTGGAACCCATGGGGTTGCTTGAACCAGCTCTTCTGACTGCCACCTGGATGAGTCTCTGAGGCACACAGTGTCCATTGTCAAAGAAACAAGACAGAACCATGTACTCTGGTCGAAGATCTGGGGCTTGCATCAGAAAAATTATATTCTTAAGTAGCTATCTACCAGAGTTATATTTTTAGCTTTTTTCTTTCTATCATTATCATTTATTTAAAAATAATTATTTCTCCAAACATTATCCTTTCTTTTCTGAAACTTCATTCCCCTGAGCTAATATTTTCAAATGCCAGGCTTACAGCTGCTGTCTTTCAGTTAAATTTATCACTTTCCTGCTCCAAAGGCTAATTCACATTGTATACTGTATGGTTCTGCAGGTGGCCCAAACATAGTTCTTTATTTTCTGCAGATGCTATTTTTAACTGTAGTGACTATTGGAAAACAACACTCTCCAACAGGGATTGATGAGCAGCTTTGATGGACCTGGGCATGTGAAAGAATGCTACAGAGGTTGTTAACACTGGATAAAGACTGTCATGAAACAGTGTTTTTCAGAAGAGATTCTTGAAATAAAGCTTAATTCTGGTTTGCTCCTATAGCTGAAGATAGACTGTTCAGACCCTTGACATAAGCATTTCCCATTTACAGATATTATGAAGACTGTGTTTTTCTGTATTTTAATCATTTCCCTACACTCTTGTGCCAAATTGGGCTTTTGAGCCGCTAAAAATATGAGGCTTTCATTATTCTTTTACGTACAGCAAAGTGGAGTTGGCAGATGTTAACATCTCTCTTTTAGAGTATTTGATGTCTTCTACAGACTAAATTTTATATTCACTAGTCATTTACAAAACCAAAGCTAAGCATGAAATAACACGTAATATTTATAAACTTTTCAGGATTAGTATCTTACCCTCATTGTCATTCATATGCTGCTAGAATTTACCTTTTTTTATTAACTCCATCTTGCTCATGTACAGCTCCACACTTTAAGAGGTTTTAGCAGTACCTGTTGTTTTAGGTTTAGTCTTTATTTTGCTTCTTATCAAACTTTTCTGTTTAAATATGGTTTGAGTGCACCACATTTAGAAAATGTAAAGCCCAGGTTTCTTTAACACTGAATTCAGGCTGACAGGCAGTAGCAGCTGCTATTTCAGCATCAACTATTTTATATGTTGAAAAACATACCTGTGTATTGCAAAGTAATAAAATTCATCTCTGTACAAAGGGAAAGGTAAAGAAAATAAACAAAGCTGACAGCAGATACATTTCTTAAATCAGCCCATCTCTCATATTTATTAGGCTTCATTGGTCTTGCAATGCAAAGGAACCTGCTATGATAAAATGTAATGAAAACTTTGAGCACGTCTTATATGAAGAAATGAGACCACATTAAACAGTCACAATAGGAAATGTGGTGAAAAAAGAGCAGAGTATTCTTTGGGGAGCATATAGGTGCTCTTAGTTCCTAGTACAAAGTTTGTATTGTATTGCTTGTCATGATTTTAAAAATAGGAGGGAATTTCAACAGGGACCAGGGAAGTAGTTTACCTCTTTCTTGCCAAGTGCAGAAGTCTGGGAGAGTCTAGGCTCAGAAATAAACTGTCTGACCCCTGAGATTTTCTTTTTTGTTATTATTATTAAGCTTGTTGATTTAGGCTGCCTAGGGAAGTGAAGTCACCTCTACTGTAACTCTGTGTGTGCAGTTCATAATTCAAATAACAGTCTTGAATATGGAGGGTTGTAGGGTTGTGAGAAAAGTCTGAACTTTTTTTCATTAAACATGTTTGGCATTTTCTGAGATATGTTAAGATTGCCTCCTGTTGTTATAAGAAGAGGAAAGAAAGGATTATTCTGTAACAATGACACATTTTCCTAAAATGTTCTTTAATAGAAAATAGACAAATACATTGCTGGTAGATCATTGCTTCCTCAAAACATAATAAACAAATGCTCCATTTAATTCTGTTGACTTTTTTCTCATAGATCAGAATTTTAATAAAACCGACCCCAATCACGTGCTGTAGAGTGAGCTCCACATAACTGGTAAAATCTGCTACAGTGTAGTGAGTTCAGTGACCCAAAATAGATCCACCCTTTGTTGAGTGAATCTCGATGTCCTCGTGTGGGCTCACCCCCTTACTCTTCAGTCTTACTGCTGGTGTGATGAGAAGAAAGAAGGCATAAATTACTTCTTTTCCTAATTATTCCTCTGCTGTCGTTTCATACATTTTCTGGCTAGCTGAAGTGGGTGTCACTAGCAGTGCTTGCTTTGGCTGGGCTGGTATCAACCCGTGCTGAGCTGAGGGCTCACTGGAGCAAACTGGTTTTAGATGAGCACTTCCACATATGTGCTTAGGGAAGTTCTATCATACATGCAAGAGACAAGATTGTCTTAGGCAAGACAGTCTGCACTGCACTGTGTTCAAAATGAACACATTAATTAGAAGACTGATCTGAGGCTGCAAGCTTCAGAACAGTTCTAACTCATATATTCGGTGATTGGCCTTGTTGCCTTGCAAGAAAAGATAGTATGTATAGCTGAGATACCAATTAGAATAGAAAGGACCTCACTGTGTTGCAAAACCTAAAGCTGTGTTTCCAGTGAATTTGCCAGTCTGGACTGCTCTACAAATGTGTGCAAGAGAACTTAATCCTGCTTCCCCAAGAGTTGCTTTTCTTCTTAGAAATGTGAATATGTGCATGCTGAAAAAAAAGCAGTGTATTTCCCCATAATGTTTTCCCTGTATCTTGCTTCTTTCTCCATGTGATTATATATATTACTTGTCCATTTGCTTTAGCAGCCCCATCCTGAAGTGCATGGTCAGACAGGTGCACATCCTGTAGGCCATATCTTCTTCATCCAGCAGAGCAGGGTGGGCATCCACTGGCATGACTGTGCTTATTTTTATCATTAACATTATACTCACATGGATAATTCAGTTATATTTCCAGATTGAAATCCATGTAGAACTGAGACCAGTTTAAATCATCTAGCTTGCCCCATATTTCATTCTTGTAGCTGTGCTATGACAACCCTATCCCACCTTATGAAATTGGTACTTTCCCTGGCTATAGCATAAGCTCATGGGGAAGAAAAGAAAACATATGTAGTGCTACCTTTTGATGGCTGTCTGCAGGTAGAATTGCCAGTGAGTTCAGTTCCACTAATACTGGCTGAGTATTCTTGTGGCTGACACCTTTGCGAGTCAGGGTTCCTCTTACCAACCTGGTGTACCTACTTGTAGAGAACGGAAGAAGGAAAAGTGTTTTAGTTAAAGAAATGAAGGATGAGGAAAAGAGATCCAGATAAAAGAATAAAAAAATCTTCTCCCTTATTCTGTTCCCTTAAATTTAGGAACATATTCTCGGTCAGGCCAGTGTGTCCAGAAACGTTTTACTAAACTACCGAAATAATGGAGGAAAAGAGTGAAAGAGGGGATTGAAATGCTTTTGACATCACTATTTACACTTTAGCTTCTATTTTCCATTGTGTCTTGAATCTGATCCTGCTTGAACAGATTTCTGAAATACGCTCTCAATACTTATTCAAAGGTCCTTACAAATGTTCTAACAAAATTCCTTCTGGAGCAGCCACCCTACCTTTATTTTCCTTTGCTGGGGAATTTATTCCATGGTGACCTCTCTCCCTAGCTTGCAAGGAAAAGGTCATTTAGGCACACTGGGCTGGGCTCTGACTCTTTAGAAAATCAATACAAAATCTTGCTTCATTTAACACAAATCTATTAGGTTGGTGTAAATTGGAGAATGAAGACAAGGAGAGAAGTGATCCCACAGGATTGCTTTCTTCATCACTCTGTGCTTGCTTTCACACACTCATCTGTCACAGCTGTCTCTTGAGCTAGCAGTTTTGATAAGATGTGCTTTATGATTTAGAAGTTTACAGACTGTTTTATAAAATGAGGCATGGTACAATATATCAGAAAGGAAGCATCATGTACTTTGCTGTTTTATAGCATTTCACTGTTAAGGGACATCTTTTTTCAGGTGGCTGGCCCACAAAAATGCTTGTGTGCAGTAAATACAAGAACATTTCAAAAGTGCTGTAAAATTAACCCTCCTGTCCATGAAGACTTGTCGTCTCTACTGGGAAGGAGAAATTAATTTGCTGACAGATGCTACGTATTAAGAAACAACCTAGATACATTAATATCCAGCCTAGTGTGTTACTTCTGAGCATGGGAAATGGACACAGACGGAGAATTAATTGGAAATGCTAGGATGAGAGAATTTCTAATTTTAGGGGAAAATTCATAAAATGAAATACTTTGGTTAATCACAGCATGGCTTACATTGCTTTTTGTCCTAAATAATAAAGAATTTAGTTTGCATGTTTTTGACATCAAAGAGAGAAAGAAGCCACTTAAATACAAAATTCAATATAAAACTATAAATCACATGGTAATTTATATATAAACATATCTAATATGCCTGAAATATTTAAACATATGACATTGAATGTTTGGACTAATTTTGCTGTCTTGGTTGGTATACATTTAATAATGCAGGAGATTTTTTTGCTTGACTTAGTATATGTACAGTTATATCTGACAAGCATTTTCCTGATTTATTAGTTTTATTTAGATCTATAAGATACTCTTATATGAATATGAGGTTGTATTCTGGTAGACATAGATTTCAATTATTTTTTCAATAATTTTCTCTCGTTTTTACTTTAAAATTTTTAAGTAGGCAATGGGAAATGCTTTAGAATAATTCTAGAAGACAATGCCTTGTACTTCATAATGCAAAATATAATTACAAGAAGGTGTCTTTGCAGGGGTTTCTTAATTGATATTTTCTTTGTGGATTTTGAGAGATTGCATTTGAGTGCATTCATGGGTTTTGAGGGAAGGCATTTTTCCACTATCTCACATGAAAAAAGTAGATAAGAAATGGAATTCAATGAACTCTGCGTGGACCTCAATGTCAAGCAAAATGAATGAAATGCTGAATAGGTGAATAAGATGTTGTATCAATTTTCCTTAGGTAATAAATAGAAAATGAATTGAGAATTACACTTTTCCATTACTTTGTTTTAAACTCTTCCATACTGGTGGAAGTAAAGGCCAATTTTCAAATCCTCTTTGGAGTAAAGATTTGTTCTGTTCAGTATTGAGGATATTCTTGCACTGTCGACAAGAAAATTTCCTGGTTTTGTAACTCAAAATGGCAATCTAATGAAATAAGGAAACTGTTTTCTAAGCACATTAATGCTCCTGATTTATTTTATGTAATGATAATATCTGGCTTATTTCAGATTTTGTTCATAGTTTAAAACTTGGCCTATTCTTGTTTGTAAAAGTTAGGACTGCTGGGGCTATAGTCATCACTGTCATAAGAGAAACGAATTTTGTGGTCAGGGACAACTAATAAACACATTTGAAGAGATCAAGTGCTGAGTGAGTTATTTTCAGAAAGGACTCTTACAGGTTATCTCTGCTTAGTAAAGCTTTACGGAGTTACTTGTTCTCTGACTTCTAAATGCAGGTGATAAATTTACTTATTCATATAAAATTAAGCTCTTATTATCAAACTGAATTTATGTCTGTTGGGAACACATTTGCATAGATTTAATGTATTATTTGATTCAATTATACTTTATTTATATTGCATTGATTTATAATTATTTAATTACAGTTTATATGAAAAGTATTTTTTTATTTGCAGAGGTCTTTTTATTTCTATTCATGACCGGGGTCACATTGCTACAATGCTGAAGTCCTGGCCAGAAAGTGTCATCAAGGTAAGTACAATTTTAGTTGCATAACAACACTGATGCTGTTTTGTACCCCAGATGAATTGGTTAAGATATTTTATAAGCTTTTTATCAGTTTAGATTTTGGTGATTTCTTAATTCATTTCTTCAACAGAAAGAATGCTGTTACAGCCAAAGTTTGAGTCATTTAAACACTTGCTTTTTTAACTATAGGCGTCCTTTAACTGATTAATTGGCCAATTATATGGAATATTATGGGGGAAAAAAACACCCTGAATGTTTCTTTCTGCATTTCAGGAAATCAAAGAATGGTTGGGGTAGGAAGGCACTCATCCAGGCCATCCTCCTGCTCAAATAAGGTTAGCCAGGACAGGTTACTCAGAGCTATGTCCAGCCTTTGAGTTTTGAGTATCTTCAAGACCTCACCAAGGTCTCTACCCTTGATCTCTTGGCAATCCCATTCTAGAGTCTGAGTTAATAGTTCTCCACTTACAGTGCTCCATGATCTCTCTTTAAAAAAAAAGTTAGATTTCCAACTAAAATGGCTTGCTACCGAGTATGACAAGGAAATTGTGTTGTCAGCTGTTTGCCATCCTGAGTACTTCTTTATTATTGAAAGTCTTTCTTATTAGCATAGACAGTTTTTGGGGGTTACTAAGTTATTATATTTCTGTCAATGAGAGCACATGCATCCTGATATGTGTAAGTATGATGGAGTGTGTTATTTACTCAAGGGAAGAAGACGTACATCTTAGAAGGGTAAGAACCAGGTGGTTATAGACAACCCTGACAAAGGCCAGTAGAAGTGACTGGCTCTAGTTCTGCTGGAAAGAGACTTGACAAAACCCAGGAGTTTGTGGTTCTTCTTTTTTTGTGGATAACTTTCTTTCCCTTCCTATTTTGTTTTTATACTGTTGACAGAAAAATGTGAGAGGGAACAATGCCAGTTCTCTTGTAATGTAATATTAAATACCTCTCTTGTGTATTCTTAAAATTTTATATGAAAGTCCCACTTACAATGAAGCAAGAGTCTGAAATAGTGTAACAAAACCACAGTAAAATATAATAAAATGATTTTTTGCCTTTGTTGTACTATTGATTTGTTTGCACCTGTTACAGCTTTTACATGTAAAATTAAAAAAAAAAAAAAAACGGTGGTAAGAAAATAATGGAATACTTAGTACATACAAGCAAGGAAGTGATTTTTACTGTGCCTTCATTTCTTCCTGCAGGCTATTGTGGTGACTGATGGGGAACGCATTCTTGGGCTTGGAGACCTTGGCTGTTATGGAATGGGCATTCCTGTTGGTAAACTGGCACTTTATACGGCGTGTGGAGGAGTAAAACCTTATGAGTGTCTACCAGTGATGTTGGATGTGGGAACAGATAATGAGGTAAATCCTTTTCTGAGATGTAGTGAACGGCTTTTATTACAATATAGGCTTTGATTCTGTGCAAACTCAAAAATCATAAGGAAGGTGTCTCATCCTAATATACAGTGCTGCTATACTCATCCTAATGTTCAGTGTAGACTGTTTTGTGAGGTTTAAGTAATTAAGGACATTGTTGTCTCTAAAAATGTGCTGCATGCACTGTACGTATTAAAATGTGGTATAGGAAATTTGGTCTCAAGAAGAGGAGGATAATATAGTTTAAAATATAATTTAAGACAGCATTCTTTCCTTACTTCTGTCACAGAATTTCTCTGCAGTGATTTCCAATGTGAATTCTGAATTCAGATTCAGAATAACTATGCCCCTCGTTTTGGTGAACTGCCTGAGGCTGTAGTCTGATCTGTGCTGGCAAGGTGTGTCTATGTACTTCAGTTTTATGTTCCCTTAGTTATTAAAAGCACTGTAGTGCTATAAATTTTCCCCAGGTGAGGTTCTAGTGCTTCAAGTAGGTGGACCTTGCCCTCTTTAACTTGGCTTCCCATTTGTGTGAAACCCAGAGATTTAAACTTGTTGAAAATTGGCTCTCTTCTTTTCAGTATTCTTGGGATTACTGGTTAATTACTTGGCCTTGACCTTCCCTTTTTTTAATCTGAAAGAATATTTGAATACTTGAAGACTCTGAATGTTGTCAAATTGAAAACAAAGCCACCTGCAACATATTTATGCTTTTGTAGAAGTAAAGATGTTATATTATAAATGATACAAATGTTAAATTTTATGCATGATAAATGTATCAGATGTTTATGTGTATTACAGCTAAACAAAGCATTCCTATACCAGTAAATTTAGCTGGGGCTTCTGGATTGTTGGGCTGGGTGTGTGCATCTTCAGCTTTATACACACACCCTCACCCCTGCCCCAGTGGGGTCATTTAGACAACGCATGATGAAAGCATTACTGAACAGGAACTGTCTGCTCCCCTCTCTCTGTGTCCCACCAGAGCCCCCTTCTAAAAGCAGACAGGCTTTCTAGTGAGATGTATCTGAACACTGTAGCGAGTAGCCATATCAATTACATATAAGTCTCATTAGCTTTAAAATATTTTTATTTTTGGTTTGAGCAGTTGGCCAATTTTGTAATCTATTAATGAATGTTTCTAGGCAGTTAATTGCATCAACTACTTCTTATACTTCAGTAGGCTCTTTATTTTGCTTTTATGCTTGTGTTTGATTGTAATTTTAAATTTTTGTAGCATATTATTTGCTTGAAAGATATCAAATGTTTATATATATATATGTACACACAGCAACAGCAAAATGGGTTTATCTGTGCTAGTAGCCCAACTTTCATGTCACTGTTCTTGTGACTAAGCATTAAGTTCAATGTATATGAAGGTGTGGCACACTAAGTATTTCAATGTGCATAAAATTTATGTGACCTGAAGTTTGTTGATGGCCTGAAATACATTCTGATCAGGAGGATGCCTTTTGTTTTTTATTTCATTTTGGGATATGGCTTCTTATATTAGGACCATAGGGAATGAGACCTCTGAATTTTGCACTTGAGATACAGGTGTGACTTTTTTTCTGTACTCCTTAATTGATTATGTGACGTGGGCCTGGTAGTGTTCATTAATGGGAGCTTGGATATAGTTCCCAGGCTTCTTTAGTTAAAGTCAGGGATCCTGGGGCACCACAACTCCTAATTTCTTCCCTCAACACCCTTCCTCTCACCCAGCAGCACATCCCTGTTCCCTCTTTAACACTTATGTTCATGTTACCAGTTGATGACTCACTATAGAGAGCTGAAATGACCAAAAAGCATCTACATTTTGCTGCCTAAGCTGATTATATTAGGCCCAGTTGGCATGGAATTGAATTACAATTCCTTATCCTAAAAGCTAAACCTCTTGAACAAATAAGTGTATTTTTAGGCTGTATTTTCTTAGTCTAGTCAGGATTTTCCATAGTAAGACAACAGAAATCACTCTCACAACTTGTGTGCGTATAAATAATAATTATGCTGAACATGTTTTTTTGAAATGTGCAGATGTTTTCCATTTAGATTAGTTCCTTCTCCCATTCTGTGGGGGCCTCCCTGCTTCAAAGGAAGTTTTAAAAATGTACTTTTGGCAACTTTAATGTAGAGGTGCACAACCTGCAAATTCTCCAGAAAGTTTAATTCTTACTCTAAAGCAGATTTCAAAAAACCCACAGCTTCACAAGCTCTCATCCTGCATTGTTTTGTTGTGTACAGAATTCAAAACACTAACTTTGAGGAGCAACTCACTCAACTTGATGGTTATTAAGTCCTTGTTACTGTTAGTTTTAGCAGAGGTATTTTTAGCTAGGGTATTATCCTGTTACTCACAAAATCAAGGAAAGAAAAGGGAAACAAGAAGAGCATTTTAATACAATTGCCTAGATAATAAGCAAGAGAAATTGAAACTGCTTATTTATGGGTAAAAAATTGAACCAGTAGAAAGTCCCATGTGACCAAGCTAATAAATGGTTCCATGTAGTTGGTGTGGGACCGAGTGTCCCAAAGAAGCAGGGCTTACTGCTGCCAGAAAAAATAGGCCTGTTTTGTAAGGTATTGACAAGGAGAGAAATTACTGAGGAATTTTTATTCAAAGCATTTAAAATATTATATGGAGTACTGCTAGTCATTTACTACAAACCATGGCAATCTCAGTAAAAGTTATGCCTTACCAGTAGCCATGTATATTTTAGGTGTGAGGATGGTGCTTCTTAGGTGGGATTTCAATACAATTAAAACATACTTAGGCATTAGTCTGAGTGCTGTGATATGAAAGTGTTGTTGTAAATCCTGAGGTGGTATGATTTCTGGATCCTGAGTGTACATCTAATATAGCAGAGATCTATGTTAAATGACCTTGCAGTTAAAGAGATAGACTGTAGAAGAAAAAAGAATAATTGTCAAGATGCATACAGCTGCAATTTAGTGGAGATCTACCTGAAACACATGTTCAGCACTGGAAGAGGGATGATTTAAGGGTGATGGAAATAATCAAGCTGGATCAAAGGGAAACATTTAAGCATCAAAATTTGAATGATGATTATTTTCTACTTAAAAGATGTGAATAAACTCTCATGAAATAAACAACGTAGAGACAAGCCTTGTTGGTTAAAAATCAGTCTTGCTTACAGGGGTGTGAAAAGTGGCAGTTTAATAAAACCAACCAAACAGCAAAGCCTAGTAATAGAAACCAAGGTCAAAAACTATCTTTATACATAGTAAAAAAAGCAAAAGACTCTAAAGAAAAGTAACTTAATGAAAATAATTATGAATATTAAGAATGAGGTTTTCTGTTTTTCCTGATGCTTTTCCTTAGTGATGGTACATATGGAAGTATTAGATAGTGCCTATAAATGTGGTAGATACTTCTTAAATGTAAGTTTTATCTATCCTGGCAAGAAGTCCTATTTCCCGTTTTATTAACAGCAAATGAACGTGTTGAAAAAGCTTTAAAAGTTTGTCAAGATCCTTAAATCAAAATGTCCAAATATTGCTTTGTCAGTTCTTGAAAAAAAAAATATATGGTAAAAGCTTTCTCTGTACCACACTAAGCTGGGTGTGGAGGAAGTATTAGTTTTTTCTCAGGTATATCTGGGATTAAAAATCAGGAAGATTGGATTAAAGTAAGGCTCTTATTGCAAATGGTCCTGATCTAAGGAGAGTTTACAGACTTTCGGTGTACTTTTTTTTACCTTTGAAAGACATTTGAGTTCTTACTGTTTCTTTTAAGAAACTAGACTAATGAAAAAACAATGCAGGCCTTCAATGTTACTAGAGAAAATGCAATTTCAAATATGTATTTCTGTGAAGAATAATAAAATACTTGTGGGTTTATGGTATCTCAGGGGATGTTTTTCAGCTCCACAATGTTTAATATCTTTATCAGTGACTTGGAAGCAATATTTTATTGTTCAAGGGTCACAAAAGAGACATGGTTTAGTTAAAGTACTATTATCCAGACAGAGGAGTAATGAAATCTAACAGGACTGATGCCTTATGTTATATAGAAGTCAAACCAACAGTGAAAAGATTTCTTTTGACCATAAAAATTTTAATCTAATACTGGATGCTTAGCAGAGGAATGAGAACTGTGTTTATTTGATACCTTTGAAAAGAATCTTTGACAAGTTCATGGCTACCAGACCAATTCTAAACTGATCACATGTGTAAATTGAATACTGGCAATGGCCAGTTGTGGGAGATTTGGAAAGATTGTGTGTTAGCTTTAAATTTAAACCATTTACCATAAATTTCAGTTCACGTAGAAAGCATTAAACTCTTTCAAACAGTGCATTCACACAATGTGGAGGAACCAGGACAGCTTGAATTGAAAGGACTTTTTACACAGGCAGTTTCTAGCAGAAAACACTGTGGTACTCTGAGCACCAGCACAGTGCCATGTGGGTTGCCCAGGGATCAGAAGTCATTCCAGCTGCAGCCACAGTGGCTGCAAGGAAGCTGGACACACATTCTCTTGCTCTTTGTAGACATAACTAAAAAGCTGATTGGTCACATATATATGCCCTTAATGTGCAGATGAATCATGATGGGCAGTTTGCTTTAAAAAAAATGTGTATCTGAATTGTTTTTTATTTGTATAACTGTTGGTCTCTTCTCCAAAGTAATAAGAGATAGGATGAGAGAAAATGGCCTCAATCTGCACCGGGTGAGTTTTAGATAGGATATTAGGAACAATTTCTTCACAAAATGGGTTGCTAAAAATTGCAACAGACTGGCTATGGATTCATAGAGTCCCCATCTCTGGAGGTATTTACAAGCTCTGAAGCTGTGGTGCTTAGAGACATAGTTTAGTGCTGGACTTGGCAGTGCTGGGTTAACAGTTGGACTCATTATCTTAAAGGTATTTTCCAACCTAAGTAATTCTATGATTCTATGATTTAAGCACTGAAAAGTGCACCAGAGAAATATGCAGGGCAACTGCTAGGGCAGCTACTTCTTCATCTGCGACAGTTCAGGGACTTGTGGGTTGCTATTTCAAGTTGTTTCCTGCATGCTTGCTTTGGAATATTTTTTTCTCTTAACTTACTAAAATATTGAAGTGCAGGAATGTGATGGTTCTCACAGTTGCCCTAAATAGGTCAATGAGCATGCCTGGGCTGGCAGTTCCAACTCCTTGGAGGAATGACAGGCATCTGTGCTGGAATATGCAATCCAGAAAAGCTGAGGTGCAAATCTAAGCTGTTTTTCACCTTATCCTAGTTAACTTTCTGTATTTCCCCAAATTATTTCCAATTGCTCTAAGAATTAGTACCAACCTTCCAAGATTCAAATTCTTGAGGAGTACCCGCACATAAATGTGTAAATGAAAGCTCTTGAGAAAACAGAACAAACCTGCTTTTATTATTCGTATTTCAACCAAAATAGAAACCTGGACAGTGGAAAACTGATTATAGAGGAAACCTGCAATTTCATAATTTATCAATCTAAAGATAAAAATGTGTCAAGTAAATAATTTATTTTGTGCATAGCTGCAGGGATTTCTAAATAAAAGACAATCACAATCTGCATTCATATGTAGAGTAGCAGCACTTTTACACTTTTTTAAAATGTAGTAAATATGTAATGGGAATGATTATGCTTTCTGATTTTACAAAAGTCCTGTTGTCTTCCTCTTGAATGATAATTGTTAGAACTGGAGACATTTAATTGACAGTTTTACTGTAAATTAGCAGTAGCATTTCCTGAATTCTATGAATGGAGGTTGGTCCCATCAATATAAAGAGTCTGGTTTTGTATCTGATGCATATATGAAAATCTAATTTGTAGTTTATATTCTCCATTGTGTTCCCTAGTTGTTTTGCATATTTCTGCAATACAAATGACTCTATGTGTGGTCAAAACAGAGTTCCAGATGTGCAGCTTTTAATTTGGTATGTTAAAATGTTATTGACCAAATTAACCTGGCTGATGGAAGGAGGCTTTTTTGCATGATCTACAAAAGAGTTAGGCCAAGGAAGGTGCTTAGAAGAAAAGCTATGGCACAATGATGCTGAGTTCCAGACATAACTTTTTTAAAACTATTGATGAAGTAAATATTTTGTGGGTTTTTGATGGGGTTTTTTTGGTGGTTTTTTTTTTTTTGGTTTTGTTTTGTTTTTTGTTTTTTTGGTTGCTGCCTGTCTGTGCCCATCTGGTAGGAGATAATTGCACTTTGCTTTACCAGTTAAGTTTTATTTTGCAAGTGGATTCTTTTCCCCTTAGATCTTGCTGCTGTACTGCCTTCCCAGGCAGCACTTGAGCAAAGGAAAAAATAGATGACCATTGCTTTTTCTTCCCCTTTCTGAACTTTGAGTTGGCAAAAAAACAATGCGATTGGATACTGTTTTTTGTAGAGTCAAGGTCATGAGGAATTTTTTCCATTCTCTCTTCAGTGTTTAGAGATATTAAAAAGTAAAGTAATATCTGAACTTAAAGTCCTGTCTGGCCCATTGTGAAGGAGAAAAAATACTCATACTTTTTTTGTCAGAATTGGTAGTCTCGTTTTAAATCTATTCAGTTTTTTGAAGTGGACTGAGTTTGTGTTAGAAGAGAGAATGGACAGACATCTGATTTTATAGATGCACGTTCTAAAATTGAGGGGTTCAGTGTTATCTTTCCAGTCTGTTTCAAAAGGTCAACATCTAAAATAAATATGGCATCATCAATCTTTCCTAAACATGCTTTATTTAATAGCAGGAACACTTGGAATTGTGCCAGCATCCGTATTACAATTGCAGACTTTAAAAATTCTCTGGAGAAGGGATGGCACAAGACTCACCATTTTCCCTCAGTGAAGGGACTGGTGGGTGACATGTTTGAATGGATCACAAGTATCTGACAACTGATGTTCTTCTATAATTTTTGAGAGTTTTCCTTTTCTTGCTCTTTAATGCTCTTATTGAATAACTACAATATGTCTGGTAATACATTCGCAACTTGAAAATTTCCTGTTATTTTTACTCAGTGTTTTAACTCATATGGGTTGAGAATTTGTAAGTGCAGTAATCAGTTTAGATTTAATCAAGATACTGATATTTCCGGTGTGTTTAATTCTTCTAAAGACAGATTCTTTGAGTTTTCTTCTGTTTTGTCCCTAGCCTTCGGCAATTTTTAAATTACTGTTTCTTCTGTATCTTCTGTCTTACTATGTATTTCCATGGCTATATTGAACCTTCAAGAAGACTGTGTACAAATGTTTTCTGTTTCTTGGGGGGATGCATTCTATTAATGATATATTAAGAGAATTGAAACACAAAACAGTGTCTACCCCTTTTATGAAGTAATTGTGCCCAGAGGGGAACAGCATTTCCCACGGTATTTGGTGCTGTTAAAAGTTTTGGAATTATTTGCAAATGTAGAACATCATTTGCTATTCTTTACCATGGTGTTCCCAGGGGAACATATTGCATCTCCTCTCTTGTGTTCATTTAGCTGTTTTTCTCGTATTTTGTTAGGCATACATCAGCAGCTATGAGTACCAGCTTTTACCAATGAAACTCAAATATAAATGGGTCTGGATACTAAACATTTATTATCTTTAAATATTTTTCTTCATTTCAGAATCTGTGCACTATCAGCATTTTCTTTAAGGTTTCAGTCACTTGTAATGGCCTTTGTTCTTTACTATTGCAGTAGAAAGGCATTCTGTGTGTACATTACTGCCTTTAGAGTGCTCATCTCCTTTTACCCTAATAGAGGGGTGAAAAATACCTTGATCCTCATTTCCTGTCAGTAGCAAAAATTCTTACAATCCTTTCTAAATTAAGAAAAAAACAATGGGGAAAGACTTTTTTTTCCACCAGGGACTTACTTTTGTTATTGTACAACAAAAGGTTGCTGCATTTTTAAAAATTCATCCAGTTGTTCTAGTATAATTAAATTAAAGGAGTACATATCTTTTTAAGAGGTATGTTGTATAAAATAATATATTGTTATATATATCAGTGCCAGACTTACATCCACCATCATTCTAAACTGCCTTTCCTAAAGTTCTCTTTTACTTTCATAAAATAATAAGGATGTGTTTGCAATCTTCTTGTAACCATCCAGCCTTTCCATGTTGCCTGTCTACTAAACTCAAATCTAGAAGTTTCTGGTATACCCACTTAGGCAGCAATGTTTGTGCCTCTTTCTTTCCCATACTTGTCAGAGGAATGGCCAGTTATAATCTCGTGTTGGAATTAATAGCCTTGAGAGTCTGGGGCCAAACCAGGTAAGCTCAGAAAGACTTAATAAGAGATGTGGAGCTTGGCAGTCATCTTAACCTAAGCTAGTCCTCCTAGGCTGATTTTCTAAGGGGAACAGGTGCTTCTTCTTGTAGAGGAACATCTGAAACTGGTCTGATGAACTGCATTTTAAAATGGTTTTTAATTTTTTTTCCCTACTTATTGACTATAAAAAGAGCCTAGACTACTTTAGATGCAGAAGTATCCAGTATAAGTTCATGTTGGTTGACCTAACATGAATTCATACTCAGTTTGCACTTCACTTGCCTCTCTCTGCAACTGATATGTGGTTACTGTGTGACTCAGTGGACTTTCACAGAGATTGAAACTTGGTTTTGAACTTATGTCAACCTCTTATTAAACAAACTTTTGCTATCTTTGAGAAGTGTCATTCTACTACTCTTTGAGAAATGCCATTCCACTGCTTAATGCATGAGAAAACCTCAGCAATTGTCTACTACATTTGATCCATTGTCAATCTTTAAACTTTGTAATTTTTGGATAGGAATGTATGGTATTCTTTTTCTGAGGCTGTTAATTTCTTATTGTGAAATTTTGTATTTATGATTATTTCTTTCGTGAAATGTTCTATTTCCTTAGACCACAGAAAATGTAGAACTAGGTGGTGCCTCATATTTTCATGTTTACCAAACAATGTGTTGGTAATGAGTTTTAAGATCTGAGAAGTTGAAGAGGGAAGGGTCTTAGAAGAAATAATATAGATGGTGACACAGAATTTAAGTCTCAGTTTCCGCTGACACTAGAAAGAACAAGCTGTGTACTGATGTTACAGGCAGTTCTGTCAGTCCATTTAATTTCTTCTTACTTCACTTTTCAGAGCAAGGGGATCTATGAAAGAGGGCAAAAATTAATATCTGGAAATGCTTATTTTGGATAGCATGCATGAATATCCATAGACTAAATTGATGGCAGACTTTGTTTGAAGATACATTGGACATTTCCAATTCTTTATGCTCAGAAGACAGCAGCAGATAGTGTTTGTTTTCATTGGCTTTCACAGTAACTGCTGTCAACCTCCACAGGAATTTCACAGGCAGCAGGGAAGACAAGAGAAGGAATGGACATAAATATAGCTATTATCACAAAAGGTGGGAAAATATGTATTATTTATTGCTCCACATAAGACAGCCTAGCATCTGGGACAAAGCTTGTCATACTTGAATTGTAAAGGTGCTCTTACAAATGTTGGCCCTGTACTAGCAAGTCTACTATGTGCACAGAATGACTTTTTTTTTCACTAGTGATAGGACAGATATATAGTTGAGATGCCAGCACCAAAATATCAACATACTTTTTTCAGTCCGGGGGACACAGTTGACGTGACTTATTGGTGTAGGAAGAGGTCCAACCCTTTTGGCTCTAGTAAAGTAAATGTCTGAATGTCAGCACAGGAGACAGGGATGTCAGGGTCAAAGGAAGGACCATGTGGAAATAGCTTATGGAAGTAAATGAAATAAATAGACTGAATTGATAAAACTGAGGAGAGGTCACAATAAGTGGTGGAGATTTATAATTACATGTGAATGGAAAAAAACCCCAACAAAATAGCAAAACTGCTGGTGTAGAAATGAGATATACTGGTAACCTAGAACAAGATTTTCAGTTCTGTAAATCATATCTGTTGATATGTTAAAATTCTGTTCAATTACATATCTGATGGACAGGAGACACTCTGCTGTTATAATGTGCGAGCTGATAAAATATTAGCAAAATCCACTTTATATTTATTAAATATGATTGGAGAAGTCTTTAAAGGAAAAGGAAGGGAAATTATTAAGATGTCATTCCTCTGAATACTGCTCATTAATAACAAGCCTTTACTGGTGTCATCTTCAAAAGAATAAGTCCTTGCTCTTTGCTGATTCACTTTGTTGGTGGTTTGCTTTTTGATTTTGAGTTATCTTCAGGGTTTTTTTCCTGTATTTGTGTCTGATTTTGAAAACTGGATGCATCCTTATAATTAGACATTGCAGCTACCTATCCTAAACAAAATTTGTAAATGTAAGTGCATGGGCATAAAGGGAATGATGTGTTTGTTGCTTTGCAAAAATGTTATAGAAAAGTTAGATGTATTAAAAGTGTTTGAAAAACCCCAAGCAGCTGTATCTTGTCACTCTCTTCATAAAGCTAAAAATTTAATGTATTGAGATAGCTACACTCCTGCTAACTTTACAGGAAAAAAAAGGAAGATAAATATCTCCAATTTCTCTAAAGTGTTTCACTGAGGCTAGACTTGTTTTTTAGGGTACTATATAGGCTGCCATGAGTACTGTTTGGGGCTCCTCTTAAAGATCATTGTTTGGCCACCTTCTGTGATTTATTACAAGCACTCATGTCTGGACCTTCAAGTAGGTTTTAGCACATCATCCCTCATGTGTCTTGAGAGCAAGAAACTTTTGAAAGTTTGGTTGCAATAATCTATTTCTATAGCTTCCAGTTCCCATTATCCATCAGCTATATTTTAAAGTGTAGGCTATTGTAACATGTTTCTCCATGTGTGACAGGACACGTGACTGAGATTTTAGCCATGTAGCAGCAGGGGTTCAAGAAGAAGAAATTGTAATCATTAACTCTGTGGTGCCTGTGGGAGGTCAGTTATATAGGGAGCTTAATGGTTCATCTGAGCTTTTTCTGTGATTCAGTAAAAGCTTTTATAGAAAGTAGATATCAGGAGGTTTAGAAGATTTCTTGTGAGATTTCTTCTGAAAATTATATGAATTGCATGAGATTTCTCAGATTTCTTTTTTTTCCCCTGACTATTGTTTGTATGTTAAAATATTAGTGATTACACGCTGCACAATGTGCTGAAGTCCTAAACAACGTTGGATTCTTCAGGACTATTGTTTTCTCAATAGGCAAATGATTAAGTTTTTCAAGAAATGCCACTGGCATGCAGACAACCATTTGTTTTTAGTTTTACTGTATAAAAGAGTTATGCATGCTAAAATTGTGTCTGATGAAATGTTCCTCCAAAACCATGGTTCTGGGTGTCTTCCAAGTTCCAACTCAAATTACAGGCATTTGTGGAATTGGCATTGTCCCTGTCCCTGCAGACAGATGTTAACATCAGGAGAGATCTCAGACTATTAAACATAGTGCAGAGTATTTATCCTGCTGTTCTGTTTTGTTTGGTTTTCTTAAAATACACAATTAATTACCCTCCCTGTTCTCCTTACTAACTCTACTAGACATGGTTCTGGTAACAGGTTGAATCATAGAATCATTTAGGTTTGAAAAGACCTACAATATCATTGAGTTCCACTGTTAACCCAGCACTGCCAAGTCCACCACTAAACTATATCCTGAAGTGGCACATGTACTTCTAAATACATCCAGGGATGGGAACTCAACCACTTTCCTGGGCAGCCTGTTCTAATGCTTGAGAACCTGTTTGTAAAGAAGCCTCTGTATTCTATCTATGGTGACAGTGCTGTGTTCATACAAAGCATTTCATTATTTTCAGAATGGCACAATTAACACAGAAAATGAGTCTTTCTATACTTTTCCTCAGTATTTTTCCAAGATTAGAAATTATTTCCCCTTCATCCTGGTAATCATGTGCCTTGTGACAGCTGCTACTTGATGCATAAGTACAGTAATTTCACGACTATAAGGCGCACCCTTTTGACTAAAATTTCCCCCCAAACCCGGAAGTGCGCCTTATAGTCCGGTGCGCCTTATGTGAAGTACTAAGTTGCAACATTTGCCACCCCGGAAGTGCAAGCCGTGAGCCGTGGGGAAGGGGCCAGCAGTGCCGTAGCAGCCGGGTGGAGGCGGGCCCGGGGGGGCCGCGGCACCGCCCCTGTCAGGTCCGGGAGGGCCAATGGCTGCCGAGTGGAGATGAGGCCTGGTACCCGCGGCACTGCCTCTGTCAGCTCCGGGAGAGCCAATGGCACCGCCCCTGTTGGGTCTGGGGAGGCCCAGGGGCCCATGGCTGCCGGATGGAAGTGAGCCCGGGGGCCTGCGGCACCCCCCCCTCCTGGGTCCATGCCGGCTCGGGGGCCCATGGCTGCCGAGTGGAGGCAGGCCCGGAGGCCCGCGGCGCCACCCCTGTCAGGTCCGGAAGGGCCAATGGCTGCCGAGTGGAGGCGGGGCCGAGTGCCCACGGCACCACCCCTGTCGGGTCTGGGGAGGCCCAGGGGCCCATGGCTG
>PYHW01010334.1:10316853-10332158 GCA_013186435.1 Turdus rufiventris
CTTTAAAGATCAGTCTAACGAGAAATTTATTATCTTAATTTTGAAGCTAACTTTCTGTAACAGATGATGTTGGAATAATTGTATGTTTAATATTGAAAAGCTTTTTAGTTTTTCATTTTCTAGTATGAAAAAACTTTCAAGCTAACTTTTGTTAGCTTTGAAGGCAGTTTTTTTCTTTTTTCAATTACAGTACTTTCATAAACAACATCTAATCCAATCCTCAGGAAAATGCCTTCTTTTTTCCTTATGGCCAGTGCATGACTTGTGATGGCCATTCTCTGAAATGTACTTCTAAAAGTTTTTAGATGTTAAACTGATTGAAAATCATTAAGGTAAGCTGTTGCAGCTGTAAGCTGAAAAAAGGCTCCAATGGCATTTAAATTTCAGGGAAATGCTATTATTTTTGCTTTACCTGTTGGCTAACAAAGTTGTACTTGTGGTATGTTTCACTACTCATCTCTTCCCAGGTCTTTCCTGATTGGAAACTGCCATAAAGATCAAAGTGCACCAGGGCACTTTGCCAGACTGTCCAAGTAAATTTACTGATAGAATTTTTAAAATATAAATGGTAACTTATTGAAAAGCCTTTATTATTGTTGTGTGAATCTCTTATACTGTGTACTGGAAAGGTGAGCAGGTGGAACAAAAGCCAAATTGCTCCGAGAAAGATATAATTAATCTCATGTCAGATGTATTATTGCTTTAAAAGTCTTTAATTTTTTTGGTATTCAATATCCAGTATGGCAATATATGTGTAGCCTAGCTATAGTGTGTACTGCTTGCAGTTTTCAGAGCCCACCAAGTAAAGGTTCAGGTGTCATTTTGAATTCCAGATTGTTTCAAAAGGAACTTCTTGGGCATATGCATTGTTAACTGACCTCTGGCTGTAACTGGTTTTTAAAGTGTCCAGAAATCTTGAATTACACCTAAAAATCATAAGATAAACTTTCTATAAAAGTGTAATTGCTTTAAAATATTTTATAATTCCCAGCATTTTGTAGTTTAGCTATGAGAGTGACTCAGGTGTATCTAGAGACTCGCACTAAAAGGCACACTGCTCTCTGCCACTGCACTGTCAACAACCCTTGAGCTCTTCATCCATCACTTAGCTCCACTCGTGGACACAAGTGAGTCATGTCCCAAACACAAATGTATTGTCTGACTTGGAAGAGATGGCAACCCCTTGAAAAATCTGAAAAATCAAGTGCATCTTGCCCCTTGCTGCTGCAACTTTCTGTCTGCTATGTGGTGCTCCCTTGTTAATGAGTGCTCACATAACCACACTTTTGTGTATCTCAGGCATGTTTGTAAATGTTGTCTTCATGGGGCTGGGTGCTCTTTAGCTTTGTTCACTCACAGGAATGTGTTTGACTTCCTGGAAGAGCCCTTCTGGTAGCCATGGCATGGATGGAGGGATGCAGGCAGATGGTGCCGTGCGAGGGGGCTGGAGGCTTGTGTCCCTGGGCACACAGCCACTGTCTGCCCACAGCACTCACACACTGGGGCCTTTATTCAGTGCCACATCCATGCGCCGGAAACATCCCACAGAATGTCCTTGGCACAGCCTGGCTTTGTGCAGGCTTGCTTGGGGACGGGCTGTGGTAATTTCATAGCGTGTTACGAGATTCCTTCATGAAGCATTCTTTCCAGCCATTAGAGGGATTTTTATTTTGTTGTTAAAGCTCGCTGGAGCTGACAGTTTTTCAGCTGGGTGAGGCTGTCTGCATGCATGGGAAATCACTAGAATACAAGCTGCAGGGTTCAGTGAGCATTCAAAGCTACAACTGGTAATTCCTCTTCAGGTTAAGCAATGAGTAAGCTCCCTGAGCAGAAGCAAGCACAGGATGTAAAGATCACATTGACACTTTAATAACCTTATGAAATTAAAGAACAAGTTGGGTTGAATAAATGAAGCCTGTCTCTAAGGAGAAATAATTTAAAAAGTCTGGTCCGGGTATGTAAATCTATGGTGTCATTATACATATATGAAAGAAAGTATATTCTCTACATATTTTACCATAATCTTAAATCCTTTTAAGCAGAATTTTTAAACACCATGACTGCTTTTCTGTTACATTAGGATATTGCTTCACCAGAGTTGTAATTTTTTTTTTAAGAGTCTCAAAAATTCATAATGCTCTTTGCTAAAGATTTTATTCCACAGAAGTCCTTCCTTTCAAGCACCGCATTCAAGACTGATGACAAAGGAGCACTATGAATGTATTATTTTTAAACTCTTGACTATTGAAGGTCTAGAATTTTGTGTGAACAGACAAAAGGTCTGATGTTTAGATAGAAGGGACTGTGATCTCTTCTTAGTGAGTATGTCATATGGCTACTGTAATTCAAAGAAAACAAAATTTCAGAAAAAAAAATCTTTAAGTCTTTGACTATGCACCTTAGTTTTGCAAAGTATTCTATACCTTCAAACCCAATTCGTAGCATTCAACTCATCCAAAATTCCATTAGCATTTAGAAGCACAGAATTTGTTACACATTTAAAGGGCCTCATCCTGTATTTCAGACTTCAAAACAAGCTTATTCAAAGAAGAGAAAGACTTTCTAGTCTACTATAAATTGAAATCTTATGCATGCTTTCTAATGCAGTGAAAAACACTTTGCAGCTGTAAGCAGTTCTTGAAGGACAGAAAATCGTTATTCAGGACGTTAGTGCTTACAAACTGAAAGTTTAAATGAATGTGGATTGATTACTGGGTAAGGAGTATTGATGGAAGCTGAAGTTATGTCCAAACCATTGGCATGTTCCTAACCGGCTAACTGGTTTTATTGGAAAAAGTTTCACATGAAGTGAAATTTCAATCTTCTGGAACAAAAATGAAAGTTTGGAATATGCAGCTCTCCCGGAGAACAGAAACTCTCCTGTGCTCACCAGACTTTCCCCAACTGGTTAAAACTGAGAAAAAAAGAAAATTACAAAAATGATTTAAATGATTTAAAGTGTATTAATGTAAGAAAATATTAAGACTTGAAAAAGCAGTGGCCCCCACTGATGTTCTTGGTAATTGTGTGCCCTCTTAGACGAATCATGCTCTGAAACATGTTTAATTTGTGGCATGTGGCATGTCTTTGTCCCAAAGCTTCAGATGTCCCATACAAATGCAGTTCTCTTTTAGCTCTATAATTGTGTCTCTAGTGCAAATCATTTCCCATTGTAGAGCTGCTGGAGGGTTTTGGCATTTGAATGGCGTGGGGTTAGTTGCTACTCTGAAGCATTACCATACACCAAACACTATCTGCGTAGCACTGATTGGTTCTGAACTCTGTCTGCTCCATCTTTGTCAGTGGAAAGGCTCGGGGTCTTGCAGATGTTCTCCTGCAGTTTTCCATGAAGCTGTTCACTAAAGTATGTATTTGTTCCAAAGAAACATCTCATTGCCAAGTTTGGGAATAAATGACATTTCAGAGTGTTTGTGTTCAACTGATGAAATATTTAAGTGGGCAGTTTTCTCTTTCTCACTGGTTTGGCTTTTGTAGTTAAATTAGAGCCAGGTGCACAGTTCAGCCTTGCTTGAACCGTGATGGTTTGCTGATCTCTTTAAGAGTGATGGCATAAACAGTTTGCCTTTTTCTTAACCCCCACAATGGTTACTACAGTTTTTAATGCGCTCAGGTGGTGCTTCAAAGAGCTCTCTGTTTTGCACAGCTAGTTCTGAATAGATCTGCATGATATTTCCACTACCAGAACTTCAAATAAGCCCTTTATTTGTAGAAAACACTATTTCTGTTAAAGCTTGAATGTACCACATTGGTAAACCTAAATGTTTCAGAAGTTTCTTTTAGTCTTAGAATAAACATGTCTAAAAATAAGCAGGCATCAACTTCTTCAGTATCATGGGATATGCATAACAAACCTAACAACCTGAAAAAATGACAGTTATGTTTTGGGGGGAGACTTGATTTCCAAAAGAACAAAACAAAGTTTAAGCTTTGACAACAAGCTGGGTAACAAAAGAAACCCAAGTCATTGAGGAAAAGTACCTAATCATCATGTCAGTTTGACATATTTGATTGTACCATGGAACTTTTTTTTCTGGTAATCTATTTTGAAAGCCATGAACTAGTTGGTAGCAAATGTTAATCTCTCAAGATGTGTGAACCCTCTTAAAAAAACCAAGCACCACAGTCCGGGTTTGCATGGTGTTGACCTGAATAAGGGATAATGTGCTTAAGCAGCTTATTCATTCTTCAGTGGCCTTTGGAAAGGGAGCGGGTGCACAATGGTTTGCCACTCAGGGCGCAGACGTGACCACTGTTCTTTTCACTTGCTGAAGGTTTCATTCTTTTGTGTCTGCCACGGGCTTCTTCATACGTTGTTCCAAACAGGACCATAAAGGAGCTTTTTAGGGCTATTTCATGTCAAACTGTAACGTTTGTTAAGCAGAATGCATTGAGCTGTAAAGGAATTTTGAACTCTTGAGTATATAGCTTGCCAAGCTTTTCATCAGAGATGTGTTGCTAAATTAATTGTCTCTGCTTGTGAGACTTCCCAGGCTAGAGGTTTATACATAGTCCAGAAACACTGTAATAATTGTTTTAAATATTTCACATGAAATTTCAGCATCAAAGATATGGGAATAAACTCAAGCAGCGGTCCTATAAATGGAGCTGCTTTGGAATTCTGAGTTTTTGTGTTGGCTAGAGATTTAAATGCTCACAGACATAAAAAATGCAGAAGTAGCAAAAGGAGTATCACAGCCTATGTATGTTTCAAGGCAGACCCATAACTTGTTTAGCACTTTAGGGGAGTTGCAAAAGGGTTACATTATTAACTCTGAATTGGACAGTGGAGCATTCAATATCCATGCGCAGGATGTGGAATAGTAGGAACCTACTGGCATGGAAATCTGCAGCAGTGGGATATTAGAAATGAGATTACTGTTTCTGAGTCCTACCGTGATGTTGCTGACAGAGGCTCCTGAGGGTTGGCAGTTCTTCTTTCCAGCCTCGTGTGCTCAATCTGCTGGGAAGTGTGAGACAACTCGTATGGGCTCTCCAAAACTGCTTGAAGATTTCCTGTTGTTAAAAAGTTAATTTGCACTTCTTGTGAATTCACCTCCCATGTATATAAATTTATCCTTGATTTTTCAGATTGTCTTGAGGTCATTTTTAATAAGTAGACAAATTCAAAATGGAAATGAAAAAATAATTTCAGAAATAGTGTTTGACTACAAAGTTTGAAGTGATTTTATCAAAACAAGAAGACTGTACAAAAGGGACAATTATTTTGCCAGATACCAGATAAAACTCTTGCCAGTTTTTCCTGCAGTATCTAGAATAGGTACAGAATTATTTTGAATTTGCTGCTAGAATATTTTGGATAGTGTGAATACACAGGAAAAATTATTTCTGGGGGAAAAAAGAACCAACAAACTATTTAGACATGAATGCTACAGTGTGTTGGTGAAGGGAAAAAATAAAATACACTGTAATGGCATCACCTTCATTTACAAATTACAGTAATTTCACGACCATAAGGAGCACTGGACTATAAGGCGCACCCCCCGGGAGCCGGCACATTTCGCAACTTTGTAGATCATATAAGGTGCACCGGACTATAAGGYGCACTTTGTTTTTGCAGCGAGGATCTGCCCCCAGCTCCCCCTGCGTGGTTGTTGGCYGAGGCCCCGCCTCAACTCGGCAGCCATGGGCCCCCGGGCCYGCCTGTACCCGGTGGGGCTGGGGCGTGCCCGCCGCTACTCCGCCCCACCTCCATCTGGAAGCCGTGGCCCTGCTGTCTGCCCCCGCGGCTCGCAGCTCTCACTTCCGGGTTTGCAAATTTCTGACCTTTGTCCATCATATAAGGCGCACCGAACTATAAGGCGCGCTTCCGAGTTCGGGGGAAAATTTTAGTCAAAAGGGTGCGCCTTATAGTCGTGAAATTACTGTAATTTTAATTTTGAACTTTATTCATGTTTCACTTCAAAAAGCTGAACTAACAACTTCTGAATGGCTGTAAGTAGTGTATTACAAATTGTTCTGAATTAGGGATTAATTTAGCAAGTTTTATTTAGCAAGAAAGTTCAGCTTTTATACCTGCTTGATTTTTTAAAACATTCTAATCTTATTTCTTTATATCTTATTGGAAGTGGAGAGAAAAGTGAGGGAGAGACAAACATCTCTATCTATGGGTCTGCATCAGGAGGCAGAATACCACCAAAGATTTTAAGTTTCATACTTATTCAAGTCATTCTTTAACAGGGGCTTGTGACCCAGAGAATTTTTTCATTTTTACAATGTAAAAAACCACTAGGATGGGAATTTAGGAACTTCTCTAAAATTCAGAAATCAGATTTCTATTTCCCAGCCTGGCTCAGGCAGAGAAAGCTTTCCAGACTTTTTGCTTTATTTTGCATTCTGAAGACTCTCTTTTGGAAAGGTGAGTTAGTCTGTATTTTTCTTTACAATGTTTTTCTAGTTGAAGCTGATGTACAGAAAATTTCTGCCAACCTGTTGAGTTTGCAAATTGTTTTTGGATGAAAAATGTTTAGCCAAGCTTCTGACCTATTCTGCAAGCTGTTTGGGCATGTGTGGGAGGATTGCATGCTATATACAATGGGGAAATTAGCTTATTTGTTTTCAGAGGCAAGTGAGAAATAATAACAAAGAGTGTTGTTATACCTGAGTTCCTGAGAGAGCCAATGGAAGTATGAGACTTGCTGTGGGGAAGTATTAACTTAGTAATTTCTAAGTTATTATTTGGAAATACATCAGACCTTCTAGCAGTGAAGATATGGAATGATACAGCCTTAGTGTTTCTATGGGAAGTATGGATCATAAAGCTAAAGAAAGGAGAATTTGTCTATGCTTAAATCTTTTACTCCAGAAGTCATATCTACCTGATGGAACATGGATAGCTGAAATGAAGAATTCTAGAATCTAAACTGATAACCTAATAAGTTTGGAAGGAAAAGGGTAAAGGGTTGGGTACGTTTTAGCATATTAAATTTTAGAAAGCAGGACATTTTCTGAGTATCAGCTCATCAACACAATTGAAATAATGGGCTCTGAGAGAGATTTGTGAAACGTTATGATAAAATAAGGAAAATGGCTTTTTTAAAGTGTCAGAGCACTTTCAAGATATAAAAGAAAAATAGAATATTACTGACTAAAGCTTTAAAAGATTCTTTTGAAAAGTGACATCCCAGAATAAAGTTTACTTTTTCATTTGGAAACTATACACTTGCTTTGAGACTAGGGTATCCCTTTTCTTTGATACAAAAGGGTGTTTCTTTAATCTCTTTATGTTTCTTTGGTCTTAATGTAGAGTTGGATAAATTGATATGTACTTCATATGCTTGGGTTAATCCTCAAACACTGTATTTTTGTCCCCTTCTTATTAACTAAGAGTGTAGTATTGTAACTTGCTCATGTAATAGTTCAAACATTTTTTTTTCAACAGGAATTGCTGAAAGATCCTTTGTATATTGGGCTGAGACACAAGAGAATTAGAGGTCAAGCCTATGATGATCTTCTTGATGAATTCATGGAAGCTGTGACTGCAAGGTAAGTGATATAGCTGTGCTACTTATTAATGAATTCCACTGTGAACTTCATCTTGAGAGAAATAAAGGTCAGTAGCTTATGAAAAGATGACAGAGTTATAAGGTTCAGATCATTTTTTATTTTGAGCATAGTATTTTACAAGTTTACAACTGCCTTAACTATTTACCTTCAATATTGCAGTTTTATGACTTATATGAGCAGTAAAATTCATCTGAATGTAACTAGTTTTTCAAACTTCTTTTTCTAGATTTAGATTGTGAAATATTTGCCTAATAATTTTATGTGCCTAGTGCTGTGCCTACATGGTCTTCTCTGTCTCTGTGATTTCATACACCACATCTAAGCAGCCTTAAAGAAGCTATAATACTTGGCAACCCCTGCTTCTGCCCCCACCAAACCCATGGTACTAAGAGCTTGACAGGACTAAGCTTTTTTAATTTTAAATGTCATGGTATGGACCTACACCAAGTCAGCTCTTTCACTTCTTCTCTTTTCCTGTACAGAAAGTAGTTAAAACGTATTATTAGACTCTGATGCATTAAATCATTCTCCTTGCATGTCAAATAGCACATTTGCTCATATTTTCCTTGTTTGTTAAAATATTTGGAGTTCTAGCTCTGCATTCAATGTGTATATCTAAAACAGCTCAACTGTCAGGATCCTCAGAGGAATATGTTTTCTGCATCTGCCTCCCAAAGGTGAGGCTGAGCTATAGAACCTGGAAATACTTTCCAGCTCCTCGGTCTTGTTGAAATCTTACCTGGACTTACACAACTTCTGTTCTTTCTGCCTTGGTTGCTGTGCAAAAGAAACTTGGCCAAGCAGGTGGTATTAATTTCTGTGCCTGAAACACATATTCCTTCATGTACTACTATACACTTCCCCATCATCCCCACTTCCACTCCCTTGTTCATAATCTTCCTATAGAATTGCTGGTTTGACTCTACCCTGTTGTATATTTGCTACTCACTGAATATTCCCTTACAGATAGCATTGATGAACCTTTCTAATAGAGTCACCTTCCTAAAAGAACGTTCAGAACATTCGAAGTTTCTCTGTGGTCTGTGTTTTGAGAATCTCTAAAATAATGCATTCTCTAGCTCACCCTTTCTTTAAAATGAACCAGTGTTCTTCATACTAAAGGAAATAATCAGAGTCAAGCAGAAGATTATCTCAGTAATGTTTGAAGGTCTGGTTGACATATACTTTTTACTTAAAGCTCAGTAATTTTGAGCAATTTTACTTTTTATTTTAAAGCTCTGTAATTTTGAGCAATTTTGAGCAATTTGTGTTTGCTTGACCTTCTGAAAGATCACTTTGTCCTCAGCTAAATCTGTCATGGTCAGCAGTGATTGAAGTTTGTGTTTGGAGTGGAGCATTTTAAAAATTGTAATTCCAACTTTGCGTGATTTACTTGTGAATTGTTTTGCCTGTAGTGTGACACCTACATTTATTATGATACCCATTTACTAAGGTGAAAGGAAAAGTGATGTAGTTAAATCAAAATCAAGTCCAATTGCTCAATAATTTTCCATTTCTCTAAATTCAGATTTGTGTTTAATGTGCTGCTGGCAGACTTGGCTCTTACAGCTGATTCTGGCATTGCAAGTCTGACTATTAAACATGCAGGTCATGATTCCCTTTACAACCACTGTGGTGATCTAGGTAATTGTATATTTTGGTAACATTATAGTTATTTTTTCCTTATGAAAGTTTCTATTATGTTTTTCCTCTTTTCACTTTTCTTGGCCTTCTGCTGTCTGTTTCATTGAGCGAGTATTTGCTTTGCTAATCTTAGATGCCTGTTTGGTCTGTTAAATTTTATGTTAGTCATATTTATTGTTAGTTATTGCCATGGAGCTGCAAAAGAAACTTTCTTGTTTAGCACTGTCTAATCAGTTCCAGGAATGGGATAAATTCTGGTGAAATCTGTTGTTGTGGTGTTTTCAGTACATCTCCAAGACATACATAATCATGAACACTGTAAAGCACAAGGCTGTCATGTATTTTTAATAAGTCTAAATTAAAGACAGGGTGATGACAGATATTTTCAAGTCAGAAAGCTATGTGAAATACCTATTCTAGATCTTTTTCACCTTCATAATTCTCCAGAGAGGCCAAATGCTAACAGAAGTGAGAGCCAGGTTTTAGCAGCATTGCCTGAGAGCAAGGAGTGGGTAGCAGTACAGGGCGGTGCACTCTGTACAGACTTTTATTGGCTTGCAGGGAATTTTCCTAGATATCATCTTGATTGATTGTTATATTTTTAAAATCTAGATTTTAATAAGGTGATGCAGCATAATTTATAGTGTTTCATGTTGATATGTCACCTTTAGGCAGTGAATGGCATGATAATAAAGAAAATGCTTTATAAAAAGGTATAGTTTCATCAACTGCAGTACTTTCCTCTTCTCAGCCTCTGCTGATATTCACCCCAAAAATGTTCTTCTTATGAAACAAAATTATTTATGAAAGAATCAGGATAAAAAGAAAAAAAAAAACAAACCAAACCAACAAACCCAAAACTTAAACTAATCATTACTAAAAGATTTTGGTACAGTATCCAGTGTGCTATCATGGCAGAATGGAACTAGTACATTATGATTTTTCCCAGATGAGTGAAGGCAGAAACATATGGAAAGTATCTGGATTTCTGGTAAGAAAAAATCCAGTGAACAGATTTTATTAATTTACACATGTGTACTTTTATCTGTTTATTTATTTATTACCAGTGCCAGCAGCTACCCTCTCTGAAGGCAGATACTATAATTTCTCTGGGCATTACCAGAGAATTTACCAGGTTTTTGCTTTTGTGTCAGTGCAGTAATTTAGAGTAACAGGAATATTTTAAGTGGAAGAAATATTTCATGGCAGGAGAAAAAAAAATGGACAGTTGTCTTCATCAGTGAACAACATAATACAAACTAGAATTCAGAAACATTTGTTAAGTTTCTGCCCTGTGGAGAAATGGGTCATAAAACATTTTATACAGACAAGTAAATTTTTCCCCATGAAAAGATGTTCTTAAATATATATGTTTACAGAGGAAACTTTGAGAGTAGGGATTGCTAAACAACACTTTGGTAGATGGGATTGATCCACCAAAGCTTCCTGTGTAACCAGAGAAAATAACTCTGTGTTTTTATTCCAGTTCCTGTTACTTCTCTGCTTGACTGTGATGATGCAAAGAGAAATGTATCAGTGGCCAAGAGGTATTCATATACAACAGTGAAAGGATTATGGAAATACTTGAGGGGAAAATATATAGAATGGAGCTGGGACAAGAAATTAAAGGAGGTGAAAAAAAGAATCTTTTCAAGTAACAGGGACTTGAATTTCCTTGTCTGATGCAAAAGAGTATGGATTTAAAGAGTATGGATTTTTTTCCCTATTTCAAAGGATATTTCATTTTCACAAATCTGGTAAAGATAACTCCATGCTGAGCCCCTCTAAAGAATGTTGGAGTAGGGAAGAACAGCATCCTACCAGCTTCCTTTCTGTTGCAGATCATCCACAGTAGAAGTCATTGTGGTGGGCAGGGAAAATACTGACTTGCACCTCTGTCCTATGAATAGATAGGAAACTTAGAAAATGGAAATAATCTGGTGGAATTTCCATAGATTATTTGCTTGCCTACCTACCACAACCCCAAAGAATTGGATGGAATGATTACTCTTATTATTAGTTGTGAGCTAAACCCCATGGATTTATGATGCATATGAGCAGCCCTGTATCACTGAAATTATCTTTCTGTGTGTGTTATGGTAAGTTTTCAGTCACACTTCAAGATACAAATAATAGTGGTGTACCCTTGAAGAGTAATGCCATGTGTCATTTACGTTCTCTTCTGTAATGATATTTTGATTAAATCCTTCCCCACTCTTTTTATATGCTGTGCTTTTCTCAAGTTTGTGAGCTATAAACCAAGCTGCTGACAATTGTAATTCACTGTGCTCCATCCTAAATTACCATGATGTAGTCATTATTCCTCATTTGCCTGATTACATTATTCACAGATGGTAGCAGTATTTCATTTCACTTTGTGCACTACTTTAAAGAAGTGTTTTATGGTAAATATGGTTTAGCTAACTTTGAGAACAACTGTAAAAGCAATATATCCACAAAATCAAAATAGAAAAATATTTTAATAGCTGTTTTCATTTAGTAGTTTACATTAGAATATAGTTCAATTTGTGACTAAATTAATTAATTCATACAGCCCTTACTTTTGAAAAGACAATGTACTGGCAAGAAGTCAACTTAAAAGGTGCATATAGCTGTGCATCATTAAGAGAGTGGTTGGACCACACAGTCATTCTGACAGTATGTCCAAGCACGGGTTGTGAGGCTATTGGTGTCTCTGTCCTCTTTTGCACTGCAGTGGTGCAAGACCAAGACGTATATTGTGCCTGTATGTTCCCATATTGATCAAGCTAAAGTGGCTGTATGGAAGTTGCAGGAAGAAATGCTGCTGCAACAACTCCCTCCTATGGCAGACTTAGTGAAGATCTTTGTGTATAGAGATATTTCTCCCTCATTGGGATTTAAGTCCTTTGAAACAATTTTTCAAGTCTATGACTACCTGCTCCTTCCACCATGCAGTGATATTAACTTCCTAATGAGGATCACTGCGGACAGCAGGAGATGAGAAAGGTGGGTCCTTCAGCAGGAGCCTGTAGGCTGCCCTGACTACAGCCACAATTGCTCTTTACAGCTACCCTCAGCTCCTTCCTGTGCTTGCAACTGAGATTCATTTCCAGTCGTTGATGGATTTACATTCTTCCTGAGACTACCTGGCTCTAGGCTTCCTTGTCCACCTGGACTCCCAAGCTGATTTTTTAGTACTCAGGAGAGAAGACCATTCAGCAGGATCCTTAGCTTGCTTGACTGTTAAAAAAGGCTCTTGGACTAAAAAGAGCCCCACATTGTGGTTTTAAATGAGAAACTGTTTCTTTGGATAATGGACAGTGCTGTGGAAGAGGAAAACTCAAACCATTTCATAATCAGGGTTTATTTTGTTATAATAGTTCAAGCAACTATAATGGTTTGCCTGAGAAGAATCTTCAAATTCTGTGATTAACCACGATGACTTTTAACTGATTCCACTTGCAACATTTAAATTCTCAACAGACGATGCCATCTCTAGGAAAGTTATTAAGGAACCTTGAACTCTTTCCCAGGCTGTGGTGCTTAGTGGAGTACCCTGCTTGGAATTGTCCTCACCTGCCTGTGTAGGGGAAAAAGAGAAGTAAACTAACTGTACTGCATTTCTTGAGATGAGATGCTTGTGTGCACATTTGGCACTCCTTTAGCTGCTAGATCTAGGGAACTCTGATGTGGAGAAAAGAAGACTTAGTAGAAGACATCTGCTTCTCTGTGTTTTGTTGCATAAGGGGGAGTAGGTTAATTAATTCACTCCTGGTATGGATATCCTTATAAATATATCACAGAAAGAAGAATGTAGGCAAGTAATTTTTGTTGTTTGGTTTTGTTATTTAGTGTCTTGTATCCTTCTTCTTCCATTTGCTGTTGGTTCATTTGGTAGTTTAATCATATCTGATTGCTGGAAATGTTACAAATATATGCTCTACAGACTTTTTGGACACAGTAAGTAGTATAAGGAAAAGTGAGTCTGTCTGAAGGAAAATCACAGCAGGATAGACAGACCCAAATCCCATCAAGTTTATTTGCAGAGAGAGACGTATTATTGTTTGTGATGCAAGACCTTAGAGAAATTAGCAAAGATCAGCAGAGGAGCCTTGAAGAAACAAAACCTCATTCATCCTTTGAAGAAAACAAAAAGTAACAAAATCCTCAAACGTGATACTGAGAGGGAAGGCTGTTGTTTTGAGTTTTGAGATAAGATAAAGTGGGGGAATATTTTAGTGTTTTTAATATGCCTCTTGTACCAAAACTGGATCTGGAGCTCAAATTGAATGTATTTATGTTCTAATAATGCTCCATTATGTCCCAGACTTGCTGCAGCCATTCAGAACTCAAGAAGTGAAGAACATGCTGTTCCTAGTCTTTTCTTCTCCAAACTATTTTAGAAAGGGATTTTTCAAATGGAAAAGGCCTGGATAATCTCAGTTACTTTCCTTCATCTTTTATAGCTCCAGCAAATGGTGGGCAGCATTCCCAACAGAAGTTAGCTGGTGCACTGTATTGTAAATGGAGTGAATGTTGATTTATTTGAATAATTTGTGTGAGTGTAATATTTTAACAAGGTTTATATTGTTGTTACGGAAGTACAGTAGTTTTCCAGGCTGTCAGAAGCAGCAGTTTCTTGTTTTTTCTTTCCTTTTTATTTTCTTCTTTTCTTTCCCCCATTGGAAACTCTAGTAAAGTAAAATATCAAAAGTTTGGCTTCAGTTCACATCAGAATGCAGTAATTTATCTGTCCCTTTTATCCCAGCTCTGTCTCTTTCCCACTAGAAATCAAGAATTATTTCTACCTATATTTTATCTCTCAGGAAAACTTTCAGTCACTGATAGTCTGGCTAATTGGATTTGAGTACCTTCATCTGTCTTTGGTCCTTTACCGCCATCAGAGAGCAACACTGCTCTCCCATCCAAACTGCTGCTGCTACTGAAATTCCTGATCCATGGCAGTGGATCAGCCCATGCCCATGGGTACCTCTGCTGCTTGGTTGCTTACTAATAGTAAGCCATTAATAAATATCACTGATATAGCCTATTAATCATTTGGTTGTTACTGAATTGTTTTGCCACTGGCTCATTTTGCAATAAACCATCATGGCTCACTGTTTTGTATGTCAGGTACTCGTAAATTGCTGTATAACTGCACTTTTACACTGTTTTTCATTGTAGTTGTATCCTTTTAAAATAAAATCTAACATGAGAGAATAGATAATTGTCATGGAACTTCAGTGGATATCCTAGAACTGAAGTTTAGATCTTTTTATACCCAAGTATAATTTTTTTTAAATGTTGTCATCACTGTATTAAAAATTGACAGTGACATTAGCCAAAGAGCTATAGTCCCAGATTAGACAAATGAGTGTATTACCAGAATTTAATTATCCATGCTCCTTGAGATTGTTGTAAGACAGGACTCTTGCTAGACTCAAGAACATTTTTCAGCCTTCCGAGGACAATTGCAATGGAAACTTTGGTGGCTTCCCTGGCTATCCTACAATCCTAGTAGTAATCCATGTGTCCTTGCCCAGCCGTATAGGGTATTGAAGTGTGGACAAACAGCACTTCTGAAAATCAGCATACTTTTGTTTTGGTGCTTAACTGTGGATTAAAATGCTGACTTGTAAAATGCAAGTATTTAACTATATAATGAGGTTATGGCCTTGTTAGTCTGCAAGCTGTGCAAGCCTTGTCATATGAACTCTTTGCCAGGGTTTTGGAACTGGGATTCAAAAGCATTCCAGAACTGAATTCTGGAATTGTGTACATTATCAGTTGAATCCTGGGAACTGCCTCTTTCCTTCTATCCCTGCAGTCTCTCTACACCAATTTCATGCCAATAAAGCAAACTGAGAGCTTGCTTAATTGAAGGGAGCTAAAGACTGATGTTCTTAATTGCAAGATCATACAATTGATTCATTTCACTGATTCATTGTTTGTTTTTTTTTAATCTAGAGGCAAGGAGACAGTATTTGGTGTCCAGAGATTATTTTACCTTTTTTTGAAATTCCAGATGCACATCTTATTTTTGCATTAGCAGTCACTGGTAAACCAGTGTAAAAAATATTACCCATGGCTGAAAAATGCAATATGACACTTCCAGCCCTCTACCATATGTAAAT
>PYHW01010334.1:10340581-10358591 GCA_013186435.1 Turdus rufiventris
TGGTTTTTTCATTACCTTTTGCATTTCTCGAGCACGTGATTTAATATGATACAGGGTTAGGAAGCAGTTTTTGTTTTTTGTCTATTGGCAGGGAATAGAGACATTTGCTATTTACTTTCTATTTTTTAAATTTCAATATGCTGATGACCCTGCCAGTATGAGCAAATCTTATGATATAATCATTCTGACCCTATTTATATTTTGCTATTAAAGTCTACCAGCAAATAAAAACATTAGTCAAACCAAGATCTAAGCCTGTCTTTGTCCCACAAAGGTGGAATTTGGAGACTGAGGACTAAGGGGAAATATAGATGCCATGCTCTGAGCTATCTCATGTAACAAGAAAAATTATCAGCAAGAGCTTTTTCATTAAGGGGACCCAGATGAGAGTATTTGATAGTACATGACAGTTTACATTAGAGGAACATCATTTGGCTGCGTAATTCTGATTATATTCAGTATGTTATGGATCGTATGCATCCACTGAACTCCAACTAGCAAGTGAGGGATGGATCTTTGGAGCCGCCTCAGAATGCCACAGTGAATGTGAACATGCACATTTAGATTTTCATCTGATACTGTACAAGTTGGATGCATTATTCAATCTATTAACTCACATTTCTTCATAAAACTTCTCCCCATGCAAGCATTTCTTCCCAGGAGAGTGATTGTGCATATTTGTATTTGCTTCTGAATGACTGGAAGAAAAGTTATTGTAATATCTTCCTTCTGCTTCCTCCCCACATTTCTGAAAAAAAAAAAGTATTTTGAGAGTGTTGGGTCACACAGGGCTTTTGAGGGTGCTTTGTGCTTGGCATCAATTGAACATAGCCTTTAAAAAGCTCATGTGTATTAGGTGACACAGAAAATAGCTTTCAGAGAGGTGGTTGAAATAAATAGGTAATATTTTAGCATAGAAAAGGCATAATTAACATTTTACATTTTTAGACTATGTAATCTATTACTATAAATACATATCAGACCTCTTTCAGTAAACTTGCAGTCACAGGAAGTACACAGACAAATCAAAAGCTCTGCTTGGTGATATGTAATAATAATTGGCATGCTAAGGAAGCCTCAAGCTGAGCTTGCTTATTCTCAAGAGAACATTACAGAAAGGAAAAAAAACCCCTGATTTTCTTTGTTATGAATTTTATTGCGTACTGTACACATTGCACAGAAGTAGAATACTTTGCACTTTTTTCCCACACGCACATATTTTTTTCTGCAAAACCTATTAAATACCCTTTCTTTACTCAGAAGTTAAGTTTCTGGCTGGCATGAACTGACAGGATGATTCACCTCTGCAAGTAAAGTTCTTTGATTTCTTCTGTGATTTAAGGCTCTGGGTTTTTGGGTTGCAGGGTAGTCTTAGGAAGCTGGAGAATCCAACTCTATAAATTTGTGAATGAGTAATGCCAGAAAACAGTCAAGTTGCATTAACTGGCACTCTTTAACTCCTCTCAGTAGGTGCTGCACTATTCTCCATATAGTACACTCAAATAATGTGTACTCAAGTAGATCCAACTAATTCTAGCTATGGATGTGAACATTTCAATATTCACTAGACAACAAAGATTGAAAGTCAGATTATTAGCCAATTAAAAGGATTATTAACTAATTTTAAAAGGCAGATGGATCTCTCATCAATATATCATGAGCAATAGACTTACTGAAGTAACCAAGATATATATTTTGGGCAGGGTAAGCTGAACATGCCTATCAATTTTCTGGAGTCATTGGAATACATATATATCATTAATACATGTATGTATGGATCTTAGCAGTAATAGAATTTACCAGTAATTAGAATTAACAGAAGGTTTTTATTTCCAACAACAAAAAGGGAATCTGGAATTACTGTAAAACTTTCCTTACTTCCAATCCTTCTAATAAAGTGTGACCTGGGTCTAGTTTCAGTGTATCTTCAATTGAATGAGAATTCCAACAGTTCATGTGCAAAAGAGCAATTTAATAAGTCCACTAAAATATATACAAAAATTTTTTGTTGAATTAATATTTAAAAATCCAAGGTATATGTGAGTTATATACAAAAAGGAAATAATATGGTTAGTAATAGAATTTAGAAAAACAATAAAAATTTTTCTTTTGACCTATTTGGTACATCCTAGCTTTACAGTCCAATGTAGGTGGTATTTGAGCCAGCTAATCTGAAATGCATGTGTTCTGCAAAGTCAGTATGGCACAACCTTATCAAAGGATTCTGGTTTAGATGTAGTATTATGTTCTAAACATTGTGAAATAAAATCAGAGCAATAATGCATCTCAGTGTGCTGCCCTTATAATGCAAAATATATTAAACATTAATTTCTTCATTCACTCAGTGACAGACGTGGGGAGACCATTTGGTACACATGGGGAAAGTGTAAATAATAGTGTGAAAAGGAGAGGTATTATTTGGCTTAGCAGAGGATTATAAACAGTTCTGAGGAGCATGAACCCACTTCAGTTTCTCACTTAGTCCTTGATTATAAGAGCTATAATTTTATACAGTGCTCTTTTGAGATCACTGATATAATCCCCAGGATCTCAGACATTTGGGACAATGAGGAGGAGCCATTTAGAACTTCTAACCACCTGCTTAAAATGTTAAAATAGACTTAGAACACTTCTGGGACACTTAATTTAGTCTCCAATTAAGCTTTTTTCCAGTCATTTTTAATAAATATTTGAATATAAATTTACCAGTGAGATAGTTTGGACTGAAAAGTTTGAACTTACTTTAAAGTCAATTTTAAAGAAAGTTAAATTCAGGATGATTAAGAGTAACTGTAGCCACTAGCACAGGTGGTAATAATATGTCCAGTGTAGGTGAGCTGGAAGTGTTGCCAGTTTTTCAGTGTAAAATACAATGTTCATACTTTCCCTTTCTCTCGGGATTCCAGAACGCTTCTGTTTCTGCAATGAAAGCAAGAGTGGCTGTTCCTTCTTTATGATGACTTCTGGGAAAAACATTACCCTTATAAATATACCATTTTATTGAGCTTGAGTATTCCACTTCTGTGGCAGTGTTCATAAACATTCCTTCAATTTTTCCCCGGTAAAAATCCAATTAGGAGTCGTTTTGAAGTTAATACATGAAGTCTTGACTTCGTTTAAATATTAATAGTACTGGCAACTTTTGGAGTACTGAAGAGCCATTAAAGGAGTTTTGGTTAATCTCTGAAGCTTTTCTCTTTGTGGGGAGCTTTGAACATTGTGACTTATGTAAACCATATCAGTAAAGCAGAAAAATGTGTTTAGCTTGTAGTAATAAAATGTGATTTTCCCTTAAATTCTGGTTAATATTTTCAAAACAGTAATTACTTGAGTACTTAGGAAAAGTATTCTATTTTGTTTTCTTTCTTACCTTTACATAATACCAAATTTATTAAGGACAATTTAAAAAAAAAACAAAAAAAACAAAAAAAAAACCTTCTGATTACTTTTGAACTGATTTTATGTGGTCATTGATCTAAGAAAGTTTTAGGGCTTTTTTTATTTGTGAACCACTCCTTTCCTGGTCCAGAATAAGTTAAATCACTCATCACATGTGAAATCAGAGAGCAGCCAAGCAATCACAGCTTGGTTTTGTAACACTGATGTGACTGGTCAGAAAACCATGTGGGCTAAGGGAGATGCAAAATGTGCTACAATTGAGTAGAAAGCACTCCAATTTTTGGCCAACCATCACAAGTCTAGGAGAAGTGTGCTTAAAGGCAACTATGTAAAGCCTGTAAGCCCTTCTGAACTTCTATTAATTTTTATTTTCTTCTGAAAGATAATGATTTATTTTAGCTTACTGATGCCTACTGCTACAGATTAAATGTTTATTTATTAACTTGGATTGCAGTTTCACTTGCAGTGCTGTTTGGAAAAGCTTTTTAATACAGTGTAGCAATCTTGTGGCCCAAAAGTGCCTGGTGCTTTTTTCTTTAGAGACTGTCAGATACTCCTACAATCATGCAAAGTATGGAAGCTGGAATCCAGGTCTTCACTGTAATGTATATTTGCTCAGGGAAGGGCAGAAAGAAGGAAAAATGCTGTCTGAGGAATGGCCGGTCACCATTCCCAGGACCTAAAGAATTTGGTTGACCACATGCTTAAATTCATTTTTATAATGTTACCTGGTTTGGAGTATCTTATGTGTGATGTATATTGGAAACATTACCTATTTTTATTGATATTTAATTTCTGCTGAGTAGCACTGAGCTGGAAAATTAAATAGCACCAGCAATGCTATTTGAACCCATCCATCTTCTCCAAGGAAGTAACAGTGCTCTCCATCTCGCTAGGCTGTGTAGGATGACTCCGATGTCCTTCCCTGGGAATAGTTCTCTGTGCTTATGTTTTATTGAAATAGATTCCAAAACATTTATAGTCTTGGATGTTCTCCCTTGTGGATTACAGTACTTTCTGGCCTTTGTGATACAAACTGAGTTTCCTTCCAGGTGGTCCAAATGTTGCTGCCAAACTCTTCTTCCTCTGATGCACTGCGTTCACACTTCCTCTGGAGAAATGTCTTTATTGGCTTTCCTCTACCAAAAATAGATTTTGTTCTTTTGTGGTTATACACAGCTTTATTGCTACCTCTACCTCATCTCTACTTTTGTTATGCAGCTCTGCTACCTTTTATTTTTTCATGTTTTGCTTAGGAGAATTGAAGGCGTTTTTTCCATTAATGTGGAATACCTTCCCCTGTTACATCTGCAATGCAACTTTTCTTTGTTTCTTTCAGACTGCCATTCAAAACCTACCTTTTGTAAGCCCTTTTAGTCATCCCACAGAGTACTGAGCATGTCAACCTAATTAAATGTTTGGAGTTCTATGTTATTTAAATATTTTTTTATAATGTTCAATGTATTATAAGTTTATAGACAGAAAACATCTTGTAAACTGGTTCGGCCTTCTACATAAAATGAGGCATTTGGTTTGAATCAATTTGGTTTAATATTTAAATCTTTAATTCCAGATATCAGAAATGGTCATTATAGTGCTATTTATACTATAAAAATATAAAGGTGAGATTGCTCTATCCATACTTGATAATGATTTCTCTATCCATACTTAATAATCCCTTATCTGTTCAGCCCTTATTTGTATAAACCTTTTTAGCCATGATAGTTGCTGAGCAATAGCATATGTCCATTAACTGTGGCTTTAATTTTTTAAAAATTTATTTATTTATTTTCAATCCAGAGTAGCATCCTTCAGTTTTGATTCTTGGTTTATAAATGTACATTTGTCAGGACAGACTGGGAGCTGGGCCTGTCTATTCCAGTGAAGCAGCAGCTCATAGGTGTGTACAAATATTGGAAGGCAGGGTTTAAAGTAGACTGAGCCACGCTGTTTGTAAGTGGTGCCCAATGACAGGACAAGAGAAAATAAGACACAAATATTTTGCTTAAATGTAAGAGAAATTTCAGTGCTGAAAAAAAAATTTTACTGTCAGTGTGACTGAACATTGGCACAGGTTTTCTTAAAATTCTATCTTCTATATTCTCCATTTCTTCAGTCTAGCGTCTAATAGGCTTCTTTTCTCTCAAGTGTAATTTGTGTTGCAGGTACATAAGATATTTTAATGCCTTAAAAAACACCATCAAGAACTTGGAAAGGTAGAGGTGTGCCTCATAAATGATCAAACAATACAAATTTTTGGAGGGTATTTAATCTATCAGAAGTACTTTAAGTATTCCTGTTACAACCTTCTTTTGACATTTCTGAAAGCTCGTTACTTCTTTGCCTTTTAACAGTCAAGATAGTCAAGATGAAGGCTGTCAGTGCTGGAATTGAGATTTCCATCTGTTCATTTTACCTTAAGTAATGGAGGGAAAGAGCAGATGTGCTGCCCCAGGCTTTCTACTAATTTGGCTATCCAGCTGCCTCTTTTATTTTGGAAAAAATACCTATAATCTCATACAAATATAATCAAATATGTATGGAAATGCAGTCATCTTGGTTCAAACTCCTAAGACTATTTAGCAATCTTTAGACTCTGGCAAATGATACAATAACTTTTCCAAAAAGGAATTGCATTTGCCATAAATCACTTAGACCTGGTTCACTGAGGCATCAAAACAGGCAGTTAAGTTAAAGCAAGGGAGTAGTCCTCTGGACCCAAGCTGGAATTCTCATATGTTTAAGTAAATACCTTAATAAATTAGGCTTTATTAACGTAGTATCTTTAGATACTATTAGATTCAGTTAAATAAATACAGTTAAAAATTATTAGAAACTTTCCAGTGTAGAATTATCAGCCAAGGATCTCTTTGGGTTTTTTTTTTCCCTCCCCTGTAATCCAGACGCTTCTCCCCTTTTGGAAAGTGGGAAAAGTGGAAAATTTACTGTCTGGGCAGTTAATATATGAAGGTTCATTCTCAAGAAAATAAAATGCATCTTGCATGAGCAAAATGCAACACATAATCAATGCACATCTAATTTGTTCAGCCAAATTGAAACCTTTACCTTTTCCAAGGGCAGCTCTCATTTTCATACAGAAATCTGAGAACGTGTCCAGAGAAACATCTCTTGCCTGGATTTAGGAATCCAGGCTTCTTGGAATAAATTATTCCACTAATCACAGTAATTAGGAATAGTAATATATGTAACACAATATCTTTCATACTAAAAGATCTGTAGAGGACTTCCTTGTGACAACAATTCCTGTGCCATTGTTGACCACTGTTCAAGTGCTGCTGTACTTACTTCTTTTTGATGACTTTTGCAAAATTTAGAGCATTAAGAGCCTAATTTGTAGGGTGTGCAGGTGCATACCAACACCAGGGCAAACCTCAGAACTGTGGCTTTATGGTATTTTTCTTGGCAGAGTAAAGTTGCTGACAATCTGAACCAGACTGTAATAATCAGTAACTTTTAAAGATTGCAGTCATGAATTAACCAGGAAAAACCCATCTGAAACTAGGTTCAAATGATTTTAAGTTGTGTAGGATGACTTATCAAACAGCATAATGCATTTTACATGCTCTTTTTTTTAATAAAAATAGTTCTTTTTTGGTTTAGCATAAAGCCATTTAATTAAAATTTAAAAAGTAAGCTTGAAGGGTTTAACAAAGACTGCTCTATCTTTTGGGAGGGCGAGATGTGACACACACCTTTAGCTGCAGCTAAAGGTTCATGAAGAATAAAACTACTTACTATTTTCAGCTGAGATGGATTTCTTTCTTGATTCTCTGTTTTTCTGATTTAGTCTGCTCAGACACTTGACCAATCCATCTGTTCAGTACCATTCCTTCCCTCAGCCAAAAGTATCACAGTGCCAAGTCTCTAAAGAAGAATTGAAGAGACTGAAAAGAAAAAAGAAATATCTCAGGTCATCTGTTTCAAATCTGCACTCATCTCTTTTAAGTGAATGTAAAACTGAAGGTAATTTGAGATTGTTCTTTGGTCTAAATCACAGTTAAATCAGCTAAGTGGTAACACTGGAAAAATCAGTAGAATAGCTAGGAGACAAGTAGAATTACATTTTCAGGCTCCTGGAGTTTTACTTTTGACTTAGGTGAGGTCAGGATTAGATAACAAGTGAACCAGTAGGAATTCATGAGAAACCATCAATTCAATTTGCTGTTTACTTCAAATTCACAAGGATCCATTTTTTTCCATAAGGAGGGAAACTATCAAAATTTACAATATAGTTTTCTTCCTCTTCAGATTTAACCTGACTGTTAGGCAAAGTCCTCATACCTCTGCATTTGTGGAAGTTTGTGTGGTGTATTTTTTCATGGCAGTGATCTGGTCTGCTGGGGCTGGTGTTTGGGCATGTCAAGAGCTGAGTCTAAGAGTTTGGCGCACGTCTGGCTTTGTGAACTTTCAAAAGTGTAATTTATTTATATGATGTGCATTATGCTGTATCTCAGTACTGCATCATCCATCCACCTTCTTGCTGAGAGGAGTGTTTCACAGCAGAGAAGAAGGGGCAACTTGACACCATAGGAAATTGATTTGACAGCACTCAGTGAAAGTTCTTACAGAACAAAGAGGTGGATTTATGTTAAGAGTGTTCAAAAAAGTTGATTTTATTATTCAGTCTCATACCTACATATTCAAAGCATCAGCATGTTTGTGTTCATATGGTCTGACCAGGGTTGCTCATGTGTGACACTGAAGGCAAAAGGGCCTTGGCTGTCAAGTCCTCAGTGCTTTCTCTGGGCCTCTGGCGATAAGTGGTGATAGATTTGATTTCATACAGGTCTTCCATGCCTTTAAGATTCAGCAACTGTGCTGGCATGCTTCTTTTGCCTCAGGGTATTTCTTACTTCAGCCTCAACAATTTTTTTGTGTCTGTATGCCCTCATGTTGAATTTCTTCAGATTGCAACATGACTTCCTGCTGTGCCTGTAGGATAGAGAGTGGCACAGGTGATGTGCTGTGCTGTGATAAGGATTGCTGTTTTCAAGGTGCAGGCTCCTGGTCCTAGAGGTGTCTTTGCTAAGGCCTTAGCAGAGCCCAGGCCACATCGTGATGTAAATTTCATTTGCATTTCAACATTTACATCATTATGTAAATGAGACATTTTAAATTTTCCTTCAGTTTTCCTTTGTTCTTTGTTATCTCTGTATGCAGTGTTTTCAGCTGTTTTACAGCTGCTTCCAGTAGTGCACACATTTTCATTCATGTTTCATTCACACCACCCTCCCTAATTCTGTTACAAAAGTCTATACATGTGACGTGGAAAAGTCTAAGTTATGATCAAGGCCAGTTCCTGACAACATTGTTGTATGCTATACTTGGGAGCAAATATCAAAATCAAAAAAAAAAAAAACAAATAGTTTTGCAATAAGAAGAAATAAAATTTTAGGATGTGGTAACTTACTTCTTTTGCAGCCTTTATATATCACAATCCTAAGATATTTGGGAGTTAATTCAATCAGGTATTGAAGAAGAAGAAATCTAGTTCAGGTTCCCTAGTGAGCATCCATATTAATCCTTCAATGGCACTTTGAAAATGCACAAAAACTTAGAGCGGGTGTGTTTAGAACTGTTGTCAACTTATTATCTCAGTAGGATGGACTTTGAAAGGCTTCAATTTAAAGACCAAGTAGTCCCTGCTACAGTGTGATGCAACCACACAAATGGCTAATGACAAATTAGCTGAAAACCAGCAACTATCCTTTCCTTGTAGCGTTTCTGTTAGCGTACCACAAAAGCTTATTATTTCATTACCTTTTGTCTTAAGAGAAGCCCTTTGTGTATATAGGGCCTCTCTGTGGGCAGAGAGTCTGGTTTTGCTTCTCTGCTTTTCAACAACATCTAGGACCACCACCCTCAAGACCTTTCTAAATGAGCACTGCTCTGTTCCTAAGCCTTTCTCTTCCCAAGGCTGTCAAGTCCACATGTAGCAGAGCTGTTGGCTGGGGGGCGAAAAGGGTGAAAATTATGAGCCATCTCCAGCCCTTTTTCCTCACTATTCCTAGGATAGAAAGGCCATGGAAACGAATACCAAATCTGTTCAGGACAGGAAAAGAGTAAGCAGAAGAGTGTTAGAAGCACTGGTACAGTGCCAGAGCACTGTGGTTGTACCAGGGAATAGTTATATGGAAACCTTTTGTAGAATTTTATTTTCTTAAGAAAACATTAATGAAGGTCTGCTGCTGGTACTAGGGTGGGTGCTAAATGCTGCCATCTCCCACATCTCCATGCCTACTTTGGATATGGACTGAGCTCATTGAGGAAAGGATGGGTTTGGAAACGGAAAAAATGGCTATGAAAAATAGCCCTATGAAAGTACATGCTTTTTGTAGCTAAAATAAAACCAGTGGTTGCCTACAGGGGAATAAAAAAGGAATTTTAAACAGAGTCCTTCATGTGGAAAGGGGAGATGCTGACAGTTTCTATTAAGTTCTTTAGAAAATCTCTTCCTGTCAAGGATGTCCTGTCTGACTTGCTGGTCCAATTCAGGACAGAGAAAGTTATTTGTAATGTAATGATACCTCTTCTGGGAAGGTATTTGCATTGTAGAACTGGCTGGAGCTCAGTGCACCTTGGACAGATTTTTGTCCTGTGCAGCTGTAGCACATCAGGCTGTTGGAGAAGTAGCATGAGTAGTACCATCTGCTGCAGAGGGTGCTTGCTGGAGGGTATCTCATCTGGGCCACTTTCTTTTCCACAGAATATATATACATTTGTTGTGCAAACTCTAAACTAACCCCCTCATTCAAATTGTGTTGAATTTAAGCAGTGGGTTACAAAAGGGGTGCTGGGATGGATGTATGACCTCATTTCAGCAGTTTAATTGCCTTGTGAAATGAAGTTAGAGGGAGAGGGCGCCCAGGTCCTAAGAGTTGTTAGAAGAGAGGGGCAGGAAGGCATCCAGGCAAACCCCAGCACAAAGAGGAGTCTGTAGCAGTGTTCTTTATGCTTTAAATCTGTTTTGAGCAGTGGGATATATGGTAATGAGCAAGCTTACAGCATTTGGAGGGGGGAGGAAGGAGATAATTTCCACATTGTCCTGGTGCACTATAAATGTTTCTGGCTGGCAGGGCAGCTGCATGACGCACAAGGCAAGGAACACAGCGCCAATCTTGCTATCACTTTGGTTTGCTCCTTCTTAGGAATGGGGGGCAGTAACCAATTCTGATGGTTTGTAAGGCTTTTTCAGTTCCAGGCATGTATGAACAAAAAAAAAGTCAAATAGGAGTTTGGAAGCTGTAAAAACCTAAAAAGCAGCCACTTGTTCCTTTAGGAAGGTTTCCAAAACAATGGCTGGCAGTAAGAACAAATGATCCAAATATACATCCAGAAAAGCGTCTTAGCTGTAGAAGTAAGCATGGATTTTACTGATCATATGGTTTGAATTCAAAATGATGCCCTAACTTTTATAGCTCCCACTGTCACCAAAAGCCAGATTCTTGAGGGTTTTCCCTGTTGATGTCTTAAGAGCACTGGGTTGCCAAAATACTTGTACTGTATATTTGGGATGGTTATAGAGCTCCAGCATGTCACACAAAGATGTACTCTGTAGAATTGTTTGGAACATTAACACTGTTGTCATAGACAACTGAATATAAATTTACTTATAGATGGAGAAAACTTAGCTAAGACTGTCACCAAAAAAATGTTGTCGATTGGGAGAAGTATTGGAGACATTGTTTTTTGGCAACCACATGTTATTCAGTGGGATGGTTCATTTTAATCCATTGTCCAGCATTTGCCTCCCATACTTGATGACAAATATGATGTTGCAAGCTTGCCACCTCTCGTCTGCATTTTCGCTTCATAACAAAACAAAGGAAATATGGCTTTAAGCTTCTGTCCAGTTGGATCCTGATTCAGACTGCCTGTGTGACTTGGAGCAGGAATCTAAAACCCAAGTACACAGAAAGGCATGGGTGACAAAACAGGATTTACAAGAGGAAACAGTGATCTGGATTATCACTTGCTAGGGACAATTTATATTTGTTTAATCAGCTACTGCAGTGACACATGCTTAACAGGCAGAATAGAGGAATTCACAGCTACAAAACACTTGCCTGCAAAAATCCATCAGTCCTAAGCAAGACTCATGCCAAGCTATTGCTATCAGAGAAGTGTTTTCCAGAGCCCAAAAATATTCAAGAATTCATTAGTTCATTTTTTATGGTTGCACACTGAGGAGGAATGTCTACCAGATTTTTTTTTTTTTTCAGTTTTGACAGTGTAGAACTATATCTCATAATTTCTACTGGTTAAGACATTTGTTGCCCACTTCCATTTATTTGTACCACCTTTCAGTATGAACATTCATGTTGGTTTCCCCAGTTATCTCCTGTGGAGCCCTGGGTCAAAAGCAGTGATAGCAGAAGAACTGTTGGCTCTATTTTGAGCAAGCCATGAGACATCATATGTTTTATGTGAGAATTAATTAGGTTGGAAAAGACCTCTGAGATCATAAAGTCCAAGCAATGTCTGAATATCAGTTAGACTATGGCACCAAGTGCCACATTCAGTGTCTCCTTAAACACCTCCCAGTCCATTCCAATGTCTGATCACCCTTTATGTGAAGAAATTCCTCCTAATGTCCAGCCTCAACCTCCCCTAGTGCAGCTTGAGACTATGTCCTCTTATCCTGTCATTGGTTGCCTGGGAGAAGAGGCCAACCCCACCTGGGTACAGCTTCCTTGTGGCTGGTTGTAGAGGGTGTTAAGGTCAGCTGTGAGCCTTCTTTCTCCAGGCTAAAGAACCCCAGCTCCCTCAACTGCTCCTCACAAGAATTGAGTTCCAATTTCTTCCCCAATTTCGCTGCCCTTCTCTGAATGCATGCCAGCACCTCAATGTCCGTCCTGAATTGAGGGGCCCAGCACTGGACACAGCACTCAAGGTGTGGCCTCTCCAGTGCCAAGCACAGGGAAACAATCATTGCCCTGGTCCTGCTGGCCACACTATTGCTGATACAGGCCAGGATGCCATTGACTTTCCTGGCCACCTGAGCTGGTTCATGTTCAGTCACTCTCAACTGGCATCCCTTTAGTTTTTTCTGCTTAGCAGCTTTCCAGCTGCTTTTCCCCCAGCCTGAACCCCTGCATGGGGTTGCTGCGATCTAAGTGCAGGACAAGGCCCTTGTTGTCTTGTTGAACCTCATATTGCTGTGTTGGCTCATAGATCCAGCCTATCCAGATCCCTCTGCAGAGCCTTTCTGTAGATCAGCACTCCCACCCCCACTTGTGCAGCATTATAACTGAATAAAATGCCTACTTGCTTCAGGAATTCTGCTGCTGGTGACATTTTCAAAATAAAAGGTTTTTAGTTTATGCTGGAGATCTGCATGTCTTCAAATTTCAAAGAGGAAGATAAAATTGTCCTAAGGTATATGATTATGAAGTTTAGCTACTTAAATAAGCTGTACATGCTATTCTTTCACACTATCATATTACATTGGTAGTCCACTGCTTTTAAAAATAAAAGAAATACCTCTTTGAGAGTTTTCTGCCATGCCAAGAATTTCTTCTAATTTTGTGTCCTAATCTTCTTAGCCTTCATGCCTGAAGCTGCTGTCTTTTAACATGCTCCCTTTTAGTAGTCAACCACAGTCACTGAATGGTGGTTTTAAACGTGATGATCTTGTTTGCAGCAAAACTATTACTAGTGTCTGGACCTGCCTGATCAGGCTCTCTGTATCATTGGAGAAAACTCAATGATGTCAGTCTGTGTTATATCTGTATCAAGTATTGATGGAACATGTCAAGATGGTCACATTTTAGAATAGCTGCAGGCTTTGTTTTCTCCTTTCATAATGTTTGAAAGATAATACGACTCACAGAACTGTAGTGGCCCACAGTTGCTGGAATTCGAGTGGTTGAAAGGCACAGCAGGGTTTGATGACTGCATGTGGCCAAGCACCAAAGTGCTTGGTTCCCTTCTCATGTCACAGTCATTTTTGTTCCCTACCCACCTGTGAAGAGGTGCAGATCCAAGCCAAAAATTTGCAATCATAGCAGGATATGAGGTGCAAACAGAGAGGACCCGTCCTGCTTCCACAAGGGTAGATCCAAGCAGTTTCCCTTTATAGTGCAGCCACTGAATCAGAACTGTTCATCAGAGTATGAGAAGGGTGGAAGTTTATTGCAGAGTGATACAGGAAGGAAAACATTGGTTTAGGTTTTAGCTCTACTTTCTGCTTTGTGATAGTAAGGTGTGGTTATAGAAGAATTGATGGCTCTTTTGGTATCGCCACTGCTTCCAGAACTGTGTGGCACTGTGGCACCTTTGTAGCCAATTCATTATTGCAAAGGGATTTTCTGGAATGAAATTAACTGATATTAATTATTTTGTATTATCTCGTTTGTATGTCTCACCTGGTAGAGGTTTTGAGAGCAAGAATACTCCAAGCAGAGAAACAGTGCATAATTTTCTTGTGTCTCCTGAGTACCCAGTTACTGGATTTGATTAGACTTTTTTGAGAACACAGACCTCAAAATTCACAAGTCTTACAAGGTACAGGTGGTTGTATGCAGCACTGAAGTCTCAGCTTTTTACCTGAATGTCAGGTGTTACACGTGCAATGTGTAGGAATGCTGCTTGGAAAATTTTCTGCTCTGATGCCACAATCTCAGATGCCCAGAGTTAGACTACCTGCATTTTTTCCATTTTAATTAAACAATCATGATATCTGGCTCAGAGAATTAATATGGATGGTGTGCCCAGTAGAGGATGAATATTTTCTACAAGGACACTATTTCAATATAACTCATAGGGAATTTTGGTCTGTCTATAACGGTAATGGGTAAGAAAACAGAGAAAAATAAAATGCAAATGAGAAAACTGAATGTTATATATGGAAAAATAAAGAAACAGACCAGCCTAATAATATCCAAGAAACATATATGACCAAGCTCTACAATTCCAGAGTGATAATCTCATTAATTTCATGTTATTATGTGACTATCAGCTCCTAGACCCTCATGGAATCACAGAAATTTATGTCAGAAACTGAATCAGGTTAGAAATTTAAATTAATTATTTAAATTACCTCTAGTTTTTACTTGAATTCTGGTGTGATTTACAGTACTGGACTTGCCAAATTTTCTTTTAAACAGTTGCCTGTCATTTTGCTGCTGAAGAAATCCAGGTTTTTCCATCAAACCTGAAGATGTATTTATTTTCAGCAAGGATTACCATTCCTGCCAGTGGAATCCCCATAGATCTGGCTAATTGTAATATGGCTGCAAATATGTGTTTTCCATGGAAATGAGTTTAGTCACAGGAATTTCTGTCTTGTTTTAAAAATACTAATAGCTTTGCTTAATGTGGTTGCCAAACACATGTATGATTTAAAGAAAAACTCAATGTATTTACACTGAACTGCTCACTATAGGTATGTATTGCTTTTCTGGATGAAGCATGAATTGACAGCTTGGCAGTCTCTCATGGATTTGTGCTGTTAGCAAATAAGGAAAGCCTCCTTTAGCTCAATCAGGATGTGTGCTGTTGAGATCTTGCCCTCTTGCAAAGTCTGTGAGCTTGAATCCAGTCTTTATGTAGTTTTTGTAGATATATTTTCATTTTTTCATTGCTTTGTGGTTTGCTTTTTTTTCCCTTTTGTTTTAAGAATATACTTGAAAATGCCATATGTGGCTGGTATGCAAAAGAATCCAGAGACCGTGCTATTAAAAATGCATATAAGGACTGGGTGATATTTATGAGAGCATGTAGTAACAGGACAAGGGGGAATATTTTCAGACTGAGAGTAGAATTTGGTTAGATATTGGGAAGGAATTCTTTACTCTGAGGGTGGTGAGGCACTGGAACAGGTTGCCTGGAGAAGCTGTGGATGCCCTGTTCTGGAAGTGTTCAAGGCAAGGTTGGATGAAGCTTGGAGAAACCTGGTCTAGTGGAAGGTGTCCCGGCCCATGGCAGGGAATTGGAACAAGATGATCATAAAGGTCCTTCACAATCCAAACCATTCCATGATCTATAGTGGTAATATTAATTTAGTTTAACTTCTTACTAATTGTCATTTTAGAACTAATCTTACTGGTACAGAAGGGCAATTGTTTACTTGTTAGGTATTGACATATAAATCTAGTGGCAGGAGTCTTGAGTTTCCATATTTAAAAAACAAAAACTACAGCCACAGAATTATAGAGTGGTTTGTGTTAGGAGGGACCTTTTTTTTGTTCACTAGGTAATTGCTCAGTGGAGACTTCTGTTGCGATGCCTGCAGAGGAAGAAGACCTTTTCCGCTGATCTTCCATTCATAACTTAGAACTGAGTAAATACTATTAGTAGTATGATTATGCCTTCTAAATAATCTGTATGAATGTAAAGATATCGAATATAACAGAAACTATGTTGAGAGTTGTATGATTCACATAACGCTTCTATTCAAAATCTGACCTCAAATGTTACTAGCTTTTTAATGTATGATTTAGAAACTTTTCTAACATAATGCATACTTTCTTGTTTTTCTAGATATGGCATGAACTGCCTCATTCAGTTTGAGGATTTTGCTAATGCCAATGCATTCCGCCTCCTGCACAAGTACCGTAACAAGTATTGCACTTTCAATGATGATATTCAAGGTAACAAACTTTCTCCCTTCTCTTCACTGTTTTTCCCACAAGCCAGAATAATAACTCTTAATTTCCAGAGGGGGGAGAAAAAAAAAACCTATCAGCTTTATTGTGACATTTGTAGATGTACAGGTCACATTTTGCCTTGGGTTTCCTCAGCATGGATTCTTGGTAAGCTGCATTTCCTCTTAACCTTTCACCTCTCACTTACACCTCATGTTTTATTTAGATGTTCACTCTTCGGGTTTGTTATTTTTAATAGCTCAGCATGTGAATAGCTTTCCCCCTATAAATTACTGCCTTTGAGTAAATATCAAAGCTCAAACCAGGGCTGTACTTTCTTGGTTTTTTGTCACTTCAGTGACAACTACTCCCCTGTTCGTTCCTCCATGCAACTGGATGGATAAATGTCAGACTGTATTTCAGTTCTTAAGCTGACAACTCAGTTAAATATTCATGTAATTTTCCCCACAGTCTCATTCAGTTTTAGAGGGAAATAATCCCCTTGACTCTCTTTTTCCCATCTGAATCATTCGTGGCAGCTGGAAAAAGGAAAATATCTAGGATGGGAAATGTCAACCAGGGGAATTCCCCAGTGCTCAATCTAAACAGGAATCTTGTCCCTCCCTCCCAAGAAGACAGACAAGTAGGGCTGAAGTGTTGTGTGCTACTACTTGAGGTGCTTTATATCTGGTCAGGGAAAGAGCCCTGGAAAATAACTTTGTCTAGGGCAGTAAGTGTATAACTTCCTCTAGGGCACTGGCTCCCATCCTGGAGAGGAGTCTGAAGTGAGATGAGCTGCTGAAAAGAGATACCCAGAGAGGTCCCTCAGTATCCAGCTGCCTCTATCCCTCATGTTTCCATGGGTATAGGAAGGTTTTAGCAGTGACAGGTCAAAAATGGAAGTTAACCTGTCTTCTTTTCTCATGGTTTGCAGTGACACTTTACCAATTATTAGGAGCTGGAGTTTTCCAGAAGTCCTTATTGAGTCATGCTTGGGACCAAGGTCATGTTTCAGTGACTCAGTGCATGGCAGTGGATTCAAACAGCCCTTGTCTTTCTGATGTTAGGGATTTGGCTATCCACATGAACTGTCCTCCTATTATAAGCCTGGCTGGGTTCTACTTTGCATCTGAAGCACATTATGGAGGACAACCTCCCCAATGGGAAATAAACTAATTATAAAATGTCATTTCCCTTTGTAAGAAGCATGATGCTTCCTACCCTGAAGGGTCTGAGTGTAGCCGTGGCTACAGCACTTCATTATAGCAGGCCAAACAACATCTGGAAGTTTCACTGGTTGTTTAGAGGCCCAACTCCCACAGGGAATTCCCTTTCCTTGCAGGATGAAGGTCCTTAATCCAAATCAGAGACTCAAGTAGAATGTGGTTTCAGAGAAATGGAGATTTTTCAGCAAAAGTGTACCAACTATGGGTAAATTTACTTGACAAGATCTTTTGTGTATTTACATTTTCAAATCACTTCATTCTCTCTCATGCACCTTGGAAGGAGGTATCTTGACATTCAGAAGTGTGGGAATTTATCTCTTTGGCTTTTGTCTTGAGCTGCTGTAGCAGCTATCAACCTTCCTTAGAAGTGCAGCCACGTACAGGCTTTTAATTTATTCATCTTCTGCAATCTAATTTGTTCTCGTGGGGCCTTTGATATTTTCTCAAACAATGCCTGTGACTTTGGGTGATCTCCATCCTTAATATTTGAAGCTTCCAGGAGGTAAAAGTGGATGCATTTATTTCTGGTCTCTGTCATTTGTCATCATATCCCCGTAGTTGCCTTCAGTAACTTCTTTTTTCATAGCATGTCATCTCCTTTAATGTGGAAGCAGAATAACAGCCCATTGGTCTTTTATCCCTCTTCCTATTGCAACTTTATACACCCTAAGGATCCTTCACATATCAACTATAATTAGAATGGATGGTGCAAACTTCTTTATCAATCCTTAGAGATTTTCAGATAATAAACAGCATGATTTTTTCCAGGCTACTTGA
>PYHW01010334.1:10358702-10375985 GCA_013186435.1 Turdus rufiventris
ACTGCCATAATCTTCTGAAGATAGTACTTACATGGTATTTTAAACCCAGTTTCTCCAAGCTACTTTAAGATCAAAAGAAATGTTTAATATCTTTCATAGAAAGGCTCGAGGATTTTTTCTCTATATAAGATATTCAGAGAAAGGATTCCTATGTATCTTAGTGATGCAATGAGGACCTTTCAGTATCTCAATTCTAAAAAAAATACCCTAATATATAATCCTGATTTCTGAACAGACACTAAAAAAGATAAATAAAACATGGCAAGCTGCATATACCCATCTGCAAGTATTGACTTGGACAAATGCTGTTGCCCTCTCTTAGCTTACAGCTATTTACAGGGGGTCAGCCTGCCCCTATCTGATGATTGCAGAACATTTGGAAAAGGTCTGCCAAAACACTGATCACAGAACATCACTAAAGATTGACCATTAAGGATCACCTATAGGCATATTTTAGAATTTTTGGAAATAGTCTTCATCCCTGCTACATTATGGTCACATCCTTTACTTTGGAGAAAGCTTTGTAAGTTTTTATACAGTACCTCTCTGTACACATGAAATTGAGAACAAAGCTGAACAGGATCCTGACCAAATGGTGTAAATCTGTATTGGAATAATAAAAGTCTTTGTACTTCAGAAAGTATCTTTGTTTTTGGGTAAGTGGGGATTTTCTTCCCTCTGAAATGATAATAATTTCTCCATATTTCTATTTTCAAAATATCTTCTTACAAACACAATAGCAATGTTTCCTTAGGGAGAAAATACTCATTTCTTCCCTTGGATTCCTGCTTGGTTTTTTTTCTGACCACAAATCAGCTTGATGCTTTTTTTTCTCTCTCTCTCAAATACAGACAGATTATTGGAAATGAAAATCAGAGAAAGCCTTTGGTTTAAAACAAATACTTTTATCTGGTTCTAACTATTAGAGAACCTTTTCCAAAAGGGGTATGTTGATCATAATTTCCCATGAGGGAGAAATATGAAATAATTTTGTAATGGCAAACTTCACAAGATTTAGAAATTCCTGAATTAGGTCAGGTTGCTACCTTTGCTCATCTCCTATATATTTAGGAAGGAGGTGTCACACCTTCCTGCCTCTCCAAGCCCGGGGTGCCATTTTGCTCCCTTTCCATATTGACTTTGGTGAGTCTGTTGAAACAGTTTTTGCTGCTTGAGCACAGTCAGTGGTTTAAGGTACGTTTGCATATCTTAAGAGACATTTGTTTTCTGTGGGTCTCTTGGTGCTTATCATGTGGTCACTGGTTGCAGTCATTTCTGACATTTCATGGTTCAAATAGTGGCATAAATTTCTCTATCTTTGCTGCCTCTATATAGGCCAATTATTTCAATGATTTCAATTATTAGAATTGTTTTGATCTTTTCCCCCTGCTTCTGTACTTAAAAATTGTCTCAATTTACAATGACAAACTTCTGTAGTATAAGACAATCTATGTAAAATAAGTGTTTCTCTGCTCTGTAATACTGGAGTTGCAGTTCTTGTAACTTTACTGTACCCACAGTTGCAATACTTTCCCCCATTATGGACACAGGGCCTGTATTTTATGCCAATAAAAATATTTACACGGAAAGATTGCACCGGATTGGAATTAACTTCGGTATCCGTCATGACCTTAGATGTCATTAGTTTTTTAACAGCTGTGTTACTTGATTGCATCAACATTTTGTGAAAAGAAGGAGACCTAAAATAAAAAATGTAGACCACATATAATTCAATATAATTATTTCATTTTACAGTTTGATTTTGTTTAAAATATATGTTAAGTGTCAGCAGAATGCCATTTGGATAACTAGGAAAATTATACCTGCAAGTTATGTTGTGAGCAATTCAATGTTAAGTCTGTGCCATTCTCAGAAATAAGAATTTCTGTGTCACAAGCATTGTGTTTTTAAAGATTCGATTCTTTTAACATTAATATAAAAATGTATACATTTGATAACTGGAAACTTGAGTTATTGCAATCAAATTGTAGTGAAGATTTCAGGTTTGTTGTTACGGCTGTGATGGGCATAGGGCTTCCAGTTCTTTCTCTGACCAAGATTTTGAAAAATGCAGAGTGGAGTGACATATAATAGCTCAGATATTTATATCATATGTCTCAGATTCTGATAAGATATGCAAACTGTAGAAAACTCTTTTCATAGACACGTGCTTTACTTTCAGAGACATTGGCTTTCAAGTGAAACTTGCTGAGATTTGTAAAATGAAATAATTTTTAAAATAAAATAATTTTTAAAAATCCTATTAAAACATATGCTGTAGGGTTATGTGAAGTGTATTTTTCTCAGGATATTACCTCTTTGTTATGCAGTGGTATATTTACATTGAAATCAGTATCTTTTCAAGTAAATCCCCTACTGTAGCCTTTGTGTAATTTTCCATGTGTATGCACAAGCATGTGTATGCATAAGTATTCCTCTATTTCATTTTTTGCTCATTATGGGTTTAAAAAAGAAATCCATTCTCCCTATGTTCTGGGGCAGCCAGCTCCAGGTAGCCCTGCTTGCCTGAGCAAGGAGTCACACCAAATGCCCTCTCAGCCTCAGCCATCCCCTGCTGCTGGGACTCTGTATCCTGTTCCAAATATGCCAAATGGTTGGTGTTTCAGAAAGGCTGCATTTCTCCTTGCCTGGAGCCTTTCCCTTCTTTTTACTGCCCACTGCAGAGCAGGGCAGTGTGCCCATTCATGACAAGAAGGAGATCCCATCTCTTAAAAGAGGGTCCTTTTGAACTATCCACAGCTGTAGCATTTGCCTCTCTAGAAACTGAGATCTCATCTTTTCCACAGGATCTTTACTCCCCTTTTTCCCTGTAAGTATAGGAGATGGAAATGGATTTTTTTCTCTGGCACACTGTGAAGGGCTATTGGGATGGCAGGCAGTGTTAACATGTGATTTCTATTATGCTGTGTATTGAGAAATACAAATTTTACTTTTACCACTTCCTTATCTTTTAGTCCAGAATGAATACCTCAGGTTTTTGGATGTGCTGCAGGAAGTTCTCCCCTCTTATTGTTTGCTAGCTTTTTAAGATGAGATAGGTAAAATTACATAGAGGAACTTCTAACACTTGATTACAAGTTGTATTTTTTGAAACTTTAAGTAACAGACAAAAGCTTCAGTGCAATAAGGCCATTTCTCATTTACTTAAATTAAATTACATCCAATATAAATTAAGTTTTTATTCTTCACATTTTGGGGTTTTTCCCCCATATTTTGTTCAATTATATATGCTGAAAAAGTACTCTGTGCTCCCAAGCATTCATAGTGTGTCAACCCCAAAAGGCCGTGAATTTCCTTTGACATATTCATGCTCAGTTGTGCAGTTTCCTGTAACAAGGCTAAAGAATCTTGCACAGAAAACAAAAACTTGGTATAGAATAGTGTACCTTGAAATTTCTCATCTATTGTGTTTACAAGACATGACTTACCTTCCTAGAAAACTATAATGAAATGTTTGCTGTTGCAGCAGTTCACACTACTTTAGGAAAATATCCTTTTTTAATTTGCTTTGATTAATCTTCTAGAAATCTGTGGACAATAGAATGAGTTTTAAAAATCATTTCCTTGAACAATTTTTATCTTATTCTGCACACAAGGGATTTAACCTGTGCTCTGGCCAAGCCAATTCTCTCCTTCCTACAGCAACGACCGTCAGAAAAGCGACAAAATTCTGTTTGTGCCTTGTGATATCTGCAGGAAGTAGTTTGCATCTGCCTTGGCAGATGGATGTGAATTGCATTTTGATTCATTTCAAAAACTCGAGGCAGTGTTCAGGGTGAAATTTAAGGTCATGGCGTTAGTCAGAACAGTTCCGGTTAAACAGATCTGCTATTCAGGCTGCCGGTGTCCCCCTTTCAGTGGGAAGGAATAAGGGAAGCTGCTGACGAGGAGTGATGACAGCCACTGCCAGCAGCAGTGATAGTGGGTTCAGTAATCTAATAAACCGGGTTATTATTCCTTTCAGATTCAAAAGGCTAAATAAAATTGGTATGGAATACTTTTAAACACTCTTTTTAGAGCAATTCTGTGCAAACTGCCATTTGAGAGAAATGTCATATTTAAAGCCTTTATCTATGCTATTATAACTTTTGTTCTGAATCACCTTCATAATGAACATACAGGTAACACTAGCTCACATCCCATTCAAATATTCAATGCAAAATGTTATTGACATTCAGTGCAGGATTTTATTTATGTTATATCTTCTATTTTTCCTTAAAGCAGAAGATCATGTAGTGACAGAGTTGTAAAAATTTCCCAACTGGTAATGCTTAATGACAGTCCATTTTTCTGGCTAACAAGCTTAGCAGCAGTACATCAGCCATGAAGATAAGTGGTATCCCAGCATTCCCATTCGTTATAAATCTGTGGTGTTTCATTTTGACTCTGTCACCACAAAGCAGCCTGAAGAGCAGCTTTCATGGCTCTCTGAGAACTCCTCTGATGGGAGGCAGGGTGCTGTGGTGGCCACAACTTCAAGGAAAACAGGGATCTTACAATGCTCCAGCTCAGCTTTCCTTTTCAGGAGACCAGATTGATGGTCTTAGGAGTAAGCTGTGTTATGTAGGCTCCCTCCTCCTCCTCCCCTGCAAGCACAGCTGTGGAATATAAAATAGGAGAAAAAATTTGGCATTCAATGAGACCATGGGATTTTTTTCTTGCTGGTTATGAGGATTGTTTGGTAGAATACCAAGGGAAACTGAGAGCACACCCTGACTTCTCTTTTTTGCCATTTTTGGTCTTTGCCAGCTTGGCACTTGCCAGATGAAGACTTAATTTCATCTGGGAAAGAAACAAGCTAGTTCTTGGAGACTGTGGGGTGGAAGTCTCTCAGCCTGATGGCTGTTGTTCCCAAAGCCATGCCTCAGAGGAACCATTTTTAAGATTTTTTTTTTTTAGAAATCAGGGACAGAACAAGTCATAAAAATGACTAAAGAAGTAAAAAAAGCCAAATTTATATCATCTAAACATTAAGTGGGCTGAGAACAAGGTGTCCTGAATTTCTGATGGTTGAAGTGAAAAGTCATCATCAAAAGCACGTAACAAAACTTAATTCTGAAGACACATGGTTTTTTTTAACTGTTTAAGTGGATTTACTTCAAAAAGTGACTTTCTAACTTTAAAATGTGTTCTGAAACTTCATTAAGCATTATCTCTTATTCTTGAAAAAGTAACCATTCTTGAAACTCGGATGATCCTATCTACAAACCAGAGATTCAAACCCAGCCTTCAACGCCCAAATGATGTCATAGAAGAAAAGGTTTACCCAGTAGCAGGCTTACTGCTTCTGTTCTTTTAGGTCCTGTAGTGTTAGCTACATATATTTGAAAGTCAATGGGCTGTATGTCTGCGGTATGAATGCCTGTTTTGAGCATCTCATAGAGCTTAATATGGGTATTACTGCTAACTCAGCTTTAAAATTCACTTTGTTTCTGAGAAAATAGGCTTGTGAATAGCTAATTTAGGGAGCAACAGTTGAGGGCAACTGCCCAATATGCAGATTCTGAGCCAAGTGCTTTTGTGGGGCTTGTCATACCCATTACACGCTTTTTTATGAAGGAAAAATCAGTAGCAAAGTGAATTCTCCCCTCAACTGTGTGTCTTATAGGCAACTGCAGTTAGGGCAGTGGTGATCAGGAACAGACTTGTAGGAGCCAGCAGATCTCCTCCTTGCAAGTTCTTGCAGGCTTGTCAAAATTATTAATGGCCTCATCTTTGATTTCCTTGAGTCAGTCAGTGACAGCTGCTGCCCAGAGAGGGAGGTATTTGAATCTTATTCTTGGAACTGGATGTTGCAGGGCCTGTGTTCAATTCGCTGTGGTCCAGCTCTCTCTGAATCAGATAGGCATTATAAATCTTCAAAGGCTGTTGAAACCCATCTTTTGACTTTCAGTACCTAATTGCTAGTGTCTGGACAGCATTTTCAGTCCAAGAGAAATCAGTGTTGTCTGCAATTGGTTCTTCAGAACCTCCTCTAAAAACACAACTTTGCTGGAGGTATTATCTACCTCACTACTACATTCCCATCCATGGGATGTTTTTATGCAATCCAAGTTCCTTACAGGAATAGAGTCTATTTTTTTTTTTTAACAGGCTTTAAGGATGATAATAATTTGTGAAAAATACAAGCTTGTTGCATGAAGTCACAAACACATGAAAGAAAGTCTTACCCTTCCAGTAGGCTTTGCTGGGGAGAAGGAGTCACCGTCAGTCTTTGGGTCAGAAGAGACAGATATGAGGTGACTAAATACAACTTTCTTGGGCATGGCAGAGGCTGACAGCTTGACTCAGCTGACAACTCACCTGCAGTGCAGTATCGATTTAGGTGCAGCAGATCAAGTTAAGAAAACTTAACTTTCTGAAACAGTGGGAAAATTGGGATTGTTCCAGATAAGAAAAACTGATTGGAACACCATGAATCTTCAAATGTAATAAATTACTTTTTGCAAAATAACAGGCTTTCCAGTAGTAGATAAGAGGCCAAAATAGAAGAAGAAAAGAAGCATTTAGATTTGAAAATTTCAACCTAAAGTACAGTTAAGCACTGGAATGAATAGCTTGCTGAGGAGATAAAAGAGAATTTGAAAGAAGAGCTTAAGGACAAGTTAGTCAAATACATGTTGGCAATCACAGAGCTTAGATTTACCCTGCCACTGTGAACAAGTTTGAGTTTGATGCCTGCTTGAATTCTTTTTTTGTTCTACTTTTTATTTTATTAAAAGCTGTTTCTCACAATGACGACCAAAATTTCTCCATTCAAAGAGAGACAGGTACTTTGTTCTCTGGAGTTCTGATTTGGAAAAGACCTCCCCAGGCTAAATCATAAAAGTAAATGTTAGCCTTTTTCCCTGTGTGGAATCACTCAAAGATAGATTTACAAGGTTTTAGAAGATACTAAACTGAAACTCCTGTCACAGTGGACTGAAGTCTTCAATAAGCTGGCCTTATTCTTGGAGCTACTTTAGCTTCTCTGTAAATATTCAGTTTGATATTCTACTCTGACAATCTCCCCATGAGAAATGAAGTTTTATTTTAGCCTTGTACTTTACTGTACTTAAAGTATATCTGTTTGAAGAATGAAACCAGTAACTTAATTTTCAGTTTCTTCAAAATACTTTTCTCTGGACTCTCACATTCTTCATTCTTTAAAAGGTTGGAACTAGCATATTTTACAATAGTTTGAATGACCTAGCCATTATACCCATCCATAGAATCAATAAGTTGTATTTTATTTAATGTTACTCTGATGATGTTCTCATTTGCATTTAATTTTTGCAAGAATAAAGTAGAGCAAACTCTAACTCCACTCAACTATTTATTACTACCCTCAGTTCTTCTATCTTTTAGCCAAAAGATGCGGTGGTATTACCTACTTAAAATGTAAAATTTTGTATTTGTTTCAAGAATAACCACATATATTCTTTTTTTTTTTTCTTTTTTTTTTTTCAGGAACTGCATCTGTTGCTGTTGCAGGTCTTCTTGCAGCTCTGCGCATCACCAAGAACAAATTGTCAGATCACACAGTGTTGTTCCAGGGAGCTGGAGAGGTAGGTATTTTTATACATAGGGAAAATTTTACTATGATGACTTTTGTTAATATTTAATTGAGTTACAATAAACAAGAAGATTAAGTGGGTAGAATGATTACTAACACCTGCTGAAAGTTGGTTTTAGTTCAGATGTAAATTTACAGAAAAACCTCTGATCATCTGGTGAAGCCTCTTATTTTTTACAAGACATTTTTTGGAGATCTGTTCTCTTTTTAGAACTTCAAGTTTTAGCTCTTCTGCTGTAAATTATTGAACTGCTCTTGATATAACGAAGCAAAACATTATTTGTAAGATGAGGAAATACAGCAGAGAGACTAAACATAATGTATTTACCTGAGTCAGCACTGTTTAGTAAGAAGTGCCCTTTTGATTTTCTTTTTTTTTTGTAATTGAATATTGTTTTTCAGTATTCTGCATATTAAGGTCATCCATTTATGAAGATCTTTATGCACTTTTTAGATACTTTTTTAATACTTTTTTAATACTTATTTTTCAGTGTTAATTTCTAAGCCGCTGACACACAAGTGCAAGCTGTACTTATCTACAGTGTGGCTTGTCATCTCTTGTATGAGGCCCACAACCCCATGCTGGCATCTTTAATTTCATTAAGTATTTGGTGCTGTGTCTGCAGTTTTCAAATGGCTTGTGTCCATGTCTGCCATGTCACCATCTTACTGCATCAAGACTATCCATCTCTCTGGAACTCCTTCCCCTGGTTTTGTTCCATGTTGAACAAGCAGATAAATTCATGGTCTAATGTTTATTTTTTTTGTCAATATTTAGTGTGGCTGTTGCTGCAAAGAGGTAGTGGTAGCTATCACCCCTCTGCAGGAGCTGTTCTGTAGTAGAGCAACTTATTTCTTATCAACAAACAAAAGGGAAATCTCACTTGGTTCTCAGTGAAATTCAGTGATTAAGAACAAGAAACAGAACCAACCCAAAAAAATGCATATACAGGTCTGTAATCAGAAATGCTCAGCAGTCTGTTGGCTTGTTGCCTAGTTTTCAATCTGTACCTGTATGACATTAAATCTGTTGGATGAAATATTACGAAATCCAGTAAAATCAGCAAAAGATTGATACGTGAGTTTTTCTTTCCCCTGCTTTGACTGGGAGCACAGCCAAGTCTAGAGTTACAAAACACATGAACAGTAGGTAAAAGGAGGCCTTTCTGATGGACATCTTAGAAAAAGATAAGAGCAAAAGCTCTTGTGTTTTACTTTCTGGCATGCAGACTGTTATTTCCTTTAGTTTAAATTACAAAAATTTCAAAGAAGAAAAAATATTTCATATATTCTGAGATTCTATCATAGAATGATAGAATGGTTTGGATTGGAAGGGAATTTAAAGATCATCTAGTTTGACCCCTGCTGTCATGGGCAGGGAACCTTCCATTAGACCAGGTTCCTGAGAGCCCCATCCAGCCTGGCCTTGAACACTCCCAGGGCTGGAAGTGTCGTTATGTGGAATAAATGTTAGTCCTAGCATTTTCTGGTTCCCAGCCCCAACATTTATTGTGCTCCTCACACTCTTAAGAGCCATCTGAAGATTTATCTATACTGTGATTTATCTATATGATTTAAAATTATCTATGCTATTCTTCTGCATTATGGTTTCTAATTACCAAATGGTGGCAACAGTTCATTAGGTTCATTTTATGAAAAAATAATGATTCAGTTTTATTGTTTATTAAAAGTAGAAAACTTATCTAAAATACTGGGTAAATGAAACATGTGAGCAGGGGATTTCTTTCATTTCTTGTTTTGTATACCCTACTTTTCTTCTTTTTCCTTCAGGCTGCACTGGGGATAGCAAACCTCATTCTTATGGCAATGGAAAAAGAAGGGCTATCCAAAGATGCAGCTATCAAAAGAATATGGTTGGTTGACTCAAAGGGATTAGTCGTAAAGGTAATACAATTTTGTCATTACTTTAAATATCACAATACTACTTGCATTCTGTAGATAAAGACAAGGGCATATTTTTTGTGAATGCAACTGCAACAATATCTGTCTTGGCATAGCTTGTTGTTTTTCTTTTCTGAAGTTTATTAAATTAATGGCAGACTGTCATGTTACTTGGCAGGGGGATGATTATGCTTGGAGTTCCTCTTCTATTTCTATTAGGGATGAGCACATAATGAAGAAAATTTTTCAGCAGTTAAAAAACGTGTAAGAAAAGAAATATTCAACTTTGGGGTTTAATATTTCCCATCTAAATGCAACTATTATTTGTTAGCACAGTCTTGGACAAAGATGTATAGACACATTACTAGGATGGCAGGCAAGTCATCCTTCTGCAAGTATTGCGATACATTGCAACAAAAAGCTTCTCTGCACAGTGACACAGCTCATGTTGCAGATGTTGTGGTCTGCAGTGCTATCAACACTGGTCAGAATTTGAAGCTGCTGAGAGACTTCATCAGTCACCCTTACCTCATTCCTTCCACGTGCCAAAATAAAGAAACATATGAATTCCATGTGCCAGAATAAAGAAACTGGTATGTTTTAAAAGGTGGTTATGTATTTAATAGTTTGTGAGCTACTTAAAGGAAATGGATGAGAGGCCAGTTGCCTTTGCTTTTTCACCTTGCTGGTCTGTTTGCAGTATTTGTGGTCATCTTTTTTGGTACCACACTTCACAGTGTTGTTTGGCTGTCTGACATTAAAGGTCTTTTGTGGTTCCCATAAGTGTGCATCAGGAGGAAGCATTCAACAGTCAACGTCTGTTGGCTTATTGAACAGCATCAAATCACCTTTCACTTCTACTGTTAAAGGGAAAATAGTACAATCATAGACATTGGGATGGGCAGATATTACCAAGTCATCTTGGTCATCTCTTGACAGAAGGCACAAAAGTACCCTGATCAAGTACAGAAGAATGCAGGTATTTAGGACACGGATTTTTTTTTTCCTCGGCTGCTTTTTTTTGTTTGTTTGATGAGTATTTTTAATCTTTTTGGTTTTCATGTAATAACTTTGAAGTGATTTTATGTCCAAACAAATGACTGAAGGCCTGTGTAGTGCCTGTGGCTGCGGAGACTTTGATGCTGCCTAAGAGGAATCTGGTTCCACAATTTTTTTCACCATAGAAACTGGACATATGAAATTATACAATTGAACTAAAATCACCTCCTAGTGATTAGGGAAGCAAACTAACAGGGGCAGAAGTGTAGGAGCTTCACAGCTGTGAAGCAGTAAAAAAGGTCTCTGCTGCATGTCCATCCAGTTGAGGTGGTTAACCAGCCTTTCTTCTCGCTCCCTGGTTTCTTGTCAGTCTCTCACTACTAATTTGCCAGTCAGATGAGAATCTGGGCTGCTGCTCTTGGTAAGCAGACTCATTCCTTTCATAAGTTCTAAATTTTTAGTGACTCGGTGACTGCATTCTTCCCTCACCACCTTCGAGCTTCTGCGCTCTCAAGCAGTGCCAAAACCAATCAGTGTCTCACACAGCCTCGATGTTCCTCTCCTCTGCTTACTCTTCTTGGTGGAGCTTTAATTTGGATTTTGTCCAAAGAACAGTCCACTGAATTTCATGTCTTGCCTGGAGTGTATTTGTGAACTGTTTGTGATTGCCAGACATAACAGCTGTCTGAGGTAGATTAGGGCTGAATTTGTGGCCAGATGTTGATGCAAGCAGCAGGAACCGACGGTGCATATTTCACATCATTGCTTGTGTTCCTGGAAGACCTGGCCGCACCAGTTTTCCCATCTGGCTGTCCTGAGAGGCTTGAGAATGGGTGGGTGCTTGTTGCTGTGCTGTGTTTGAGGGGCATCTGTCAGTGCAAGGCCTGGGCTGGACATGAGGAAACATGTCCTTGGTCTAAGGCTCTTCAAGTCCTCTCTTGGTTTTCTTCTGCAAGAAAATGATTCCCCTGGAAAAGTTTAAAAAAAAAAAAAAAAAAGAGGGGCAAAATACCCTCTCTCCAGAGGAAGAAAATACATTGTAAGCCTCAAGAGGCTTGAGTTTTAACTGCTGGGAGTTATATATACAGTGAGTAAATAATTAAATTATTCCCAGTTCCTTTTTCTGGCATGATAGGGAATGCTGTGATTTAGGTCCACTTAGGAAATTATTTTTGGCTTAGCTGATTTCAGAAAAATGCTGCAAGTTGAAGAACTTTCCAAACTCTAAGAAATGAGATAAGAGAAGTAAAAGGAGGAAGATTTATGAGAATAAGGTAAAATCAGAAAAATATTACAAACCCTTTCGTTATTGCAAAGGTTATAATTACCAAAATCAGAGCACAGATCACAAGTTAGTAAAATTTTGCATAAGCTAAACTGACAGTTTCTTCTTACTGCTATGGACATGTATCAATGGAAACTTGATCAATTAGGGTCCCTTAAAATTTGCCTCAGCAAAACCTGCTTGATCAAAAGAATTTTACGTGAAGGAGAAAGACCTTTTCAGTACTAGAAATATTCTGTTCAGTTGCTTTAGCAGTATGAGAAATAACAGAATCCTGAAGACTCAGCAGTTACTTTGTCCAACTAAACTAATTTCTACATAATTTATATTCTATGCTGGCCTTTGATCATTAATTTTGCAATGTGTAATTATAGATTTAAACATTGTTTCTCCTTTCATCTACTTCCCGTAGAATTTCAGCTGGTTCTATCCAAAGAAAAATAACCTGGGAACTGTTGTTGACCTGGCTGCAGTTTCCACCTTTTTCTTCTTCCCTCACCCTCCAAGCTGCCACGAAGTCACTTATCAGGCTTTTGTTGCTGAATTTTTCCTTTGTGGCTTTTTAATTTTAGTTCAAGTGCAGCTGTGTTTTCCTTCTCCTGTTAATTTTATTTTCCCCCCATGGGAACCATCTGTTTTCATTAAACCAAGCCTGATGACCAACTTTTCTGCTATGTTGTGGTAAAAGAGCTGGTGATGAAGGCTGTGTTTGTTATACTGTCCATAATTGTGTTCTATAATTCCTTCTAGACAATTTACAGTGTTGTAGATACCAGTTTGGGGTAGTTCTTTGGTCTTTCAAAAAGTTTGTTCAGAATGCTTTCACCTTTTGAAACTGTTTTCCAAAGGGGGGTTTTGCGCATCATTATATCATTAGAATTTTGCCGCTTAAACTGTGTGACTTTGAATCTTACAGTCTGAAGTATCCCAGTGCATTCAAATGGAGATTTTAATGCTTAATTAGGGACACTTTAAAGTTGGTTTTGCGCTCTTGTGTACTTGAAGATTATACGTAATCAGTTGGGACTCATCTTTAGTTCTTAATTATCACACAGTCACAGTCTATCTGGTGAATATATCCTTACCGATATAAACACATTGGTGGGTAATGTCTCCCACATTCCATTCCCCTGTTCTCAGTGTTCCCATATATTTCTTCTGTTAATCCCACAGATTACATAAATGTGTGATGGGTGATGAACACATTTTATGTCTTCTATAAAGTTGCCATAGTGTCATATTTAGCTGTATTAGGTAGCCAAGTCTTAGTCCATGAGCTTGACAGACAGTAAATTCTTTTGTGTCAGCTGGTTGAGAAGAGGCAGGATGTGAGAATGTTGGGATATTCATAAGGTTCACCACTGTCTGAGCATTTCAGTAATGTGCTGCAAAAGATTTTACTGCTTTTTGTTTTGTTTGCTTTCTAAGGCAATACCTAGAGCAGGGTAGGGTAATAGGCAGGAGGGTTCTTGAAACGGAATATGATACAGTTAATAAGGCATTTTTAATATGTAAATGGACTGAATAGAAACAAGGATGGCTGCTTCTGTGCTGAGGATGGACAGGGTATGTTCCTGGGCTGCCAAACATGCTTCTCTTCCAAGTGAAGTCTTTCTGTAATTTGCAAGGCATCATTACCTTTTTGTATACCACATAATCTCTATTGCACAAAAGTGGCTCCTTTGCAGAGGGATGAATGTTATCCTTAATTTCAAAGAGTAAGACAACATGGAGAAATGTTTCTTTTGACAGTTTTGCACTCTATTCTTTCTAGTTCAGTACAGTGATACTTGTCTAGTCGAGTGATTTGTATTTTAAATATCCATTCGATGTGTGATCTTAAACCCTGTATGACAAGCACAAGAATATTCACTGAGGTCTGATGGCTGAAGGCCTTAGAATGTTGATCTTTTAGTATCAGAGGAAGACTGAAATAAATCCCAAAAATTTAGTAATTTCTGTGGTCCTGATTAATTACAGTGGAGGTAACCAGGTAAACCTGTAGATAATCACATAAAAGGATTTAATTTTTCATCCTCTTTCCCCCATTTCATTATCCCTGGCAATCTTATTTGCAAAAGATTTTCACAACCAATTAACTGCATTGGATATGACCCTGATTAAAGTTCATGGTTTGGTCAAAGCTGGGTACATACATGGCTTAGTCTTTGCTTAGAGAATGATGGAAGAGAAAAGGGGACATTTGGGAATGATACCAGGATTTCAGTGCCAGACACATACAACAAGTGAAAGAATTTTCAGTGCTCACAATGAAATACCATAATATCAAACTGAATCCCATCCAGACTGTTACTGATTAAAAAAAAAAAATCATTAATCACTCTTAAAAAGCTTCAATTTCATATGAGATATTAATTTGATAATGGTTTTAACTTTTATATAACACTGTCTGCCAGTTTTGCTAGCTTTTAATTATTTCTAGCTGTCTTTTTATCAACAATCATTTATTCTGACACTTCTATTCTTGATCAGTTCTTTTATGGCTGACTGCAACTTGGAGCCAAAAAAAAAATGATTTACGCTTTAGCAAAGGTGCAGTGCCTTGGGTATCTCCAAGGTGCCACAATCACTCAAAGCAGTTTCTGTCTTATTTTACTCAGGTAACATCCCAGCAATGCAATCCTTGTTTGCTTCAGTTTTTCTGCTGTCTGGAGGATTAATCTATGCACTTTCATCTCTCATTTATCATGTTCTATATCAAGTACAAGTTTTTTAAAAAGGAAGCTTTAATTTGTCTCCAAATGCTCGTGGCATTACTCATGCTCAGTGAGTAATGTATGAAAACAAGTGAAGACAAGGCAAAAGGGTGATTGGTGGGGTGTTTCTCTAAAAGAGACACCACCAAAACCCATTGCCTTTGTTGGCATGTAACTCTGACACTGTGTGCATTAGATGTACTGCTGAGATGGGGACTTAATTTGGCTGGTTTATTATTTCTTTGCTCATACTATGCTACTGAAATTAATGATTGATTTGCTCCATTTTCTGCTGTTCTGCGGATTTGTGATTTGCTCTGCTTCTCAGATCTTATCTTCTTGAAATAATTGTCTTTATAAATTTTGTCCTGCCTGTTATTAACCATGTGTGCTTACATGGAAAGGGTACTTTATACATTTTACAGGACTAAAACAGCCCTGCTTTTCTAACAATGTGTTTTAAGTCAACACCAGAATTGTATTTCTTACCATAATTATATGTTTTACTGCCAGCTATTATGACATTGTCTCCTCAAAATGCTGTGCTTTTTTCACACAATTGGTGACAAAATGTTTATTAGTTGCGTGTCCAAGTAGCCTTGGTTTGGTTTTAATGTGTTTTCTTCACTTTTAGGTGTTGGATGATGGGCCTGATCAGGAGGCACTGTCACTTTATAATTAGAGTCTCAGTATGGGGTTTTGGGAAGGCTTTTTGGTTCCTAAATGAGGTGGCACAGGAGTGCCTGTCACCTGCAGGCTCTTGGACTTCAGTCAAGTCCTGCCCAGTGAGCCCATATCCATACCTCCACTTTTATTTTGCATTTTGTGACTTGTACCTGATGCAGTCCTGGAGTTCTCCTGGTGGAACCTGGCCTGTCCCCTCCCAGCCCACTCTCTGTGCCCATCTTGTGCCATCCCTTTCATGATTCTGGAGCCTCCTCATGGAGGTCCCTTTGTAGTCCCTGCCTAGAGCTCTCAACAACCTCTAGACTGTGGATTTACTTGTCATGAAACAGATAAAAAAGCCATGAGGAGATCATCTCCCAAAAGGGAGATGCTTCACCACCTTCTCCCGTGACTCTTTAGCCCTTTTTTATTTTTTTCACAATTGCTTTTTTGTTTGTTTTTCTCTTAACTCTGCAATAAGGAATTCAAAGAAAAAATGCAAGTAAAACCAAAACATTTGCAGTTGGAAATACTCAACTTACTAATGGACTGCTTTGCTCCCTGGTCCGCAGTTCTCATGTCTTTTGTGGTTCTCATGTCTTCAGTATTTAAGAACCTCAAATTATTTTATTAATTTATTTGTGTACTGATCTCTGAGCTCTTGTTTAAATAAGCCACAGTTGACACAGTGAAACGGAGGCAAATGTTTATATAAATAGATTTGTGCCTCCCTGGCTGTGGGACGGGACGAGTGCCAGCACTGCCTCAAATGTGGGACAGTGCAGTGCTCAGGGTGCTGTGCCTGAGTCACAGCTGCCTCCCAGCTGATGGGAAGAGCATCAGCTCTTCTTGGAGAGCTTCCAGCCCTGCCTGGCCTCGCTGGCTCAGAGCTGCTCTGCTCTTCAGCCCTGCTTCGTGGGCAGCCCCGGCAGAACCAGCTCAAACAGGCCATGGAGGGTGGTGTTTGTAAGGTTTGCCTCCCATTTTCTAATTTCCCATATAGATGTCTGCTGTGCAGTCTGGTCTCCTGTTTTTACAGCTGTTTTCTATGAGAATTCTCAGGGTTTTATTGATGGGTCATTTTTGTTTGTTATCTGAGCCTCAATTTGGCTATAATGTGATGATAAGACTAACTTTCTGTGAAAACTGTGATATACATTTGCTCGAAACCTGATCTCTGTTGATCAGACCCTTAAACTAAAAGCTTCAGAACCCTCCCTGAAACTGCTCCCTATAACTTCTTTCATTTCAGATCCAAAATGCAAGCAATTTTTATAGAACTATTAACTACTGAGTCCTGTTACTTTCTTTTGCTGCTTGAATTCAAAGGTCCTGGTGTTCATGTGACTGTGTTTTGTAATAATAAAATCAATGACACTGATCCATTAAGAAGTAGAGACATTTTAGGATTGCCAGCATCTTTCATACATGTCACAATCAGAGAATGCTGCTATTGTTTCTTTATCTCTATACTTCATCTGTTGATTTAACACAGTCCACCTTTGTAATTCATTTGCTAATAAAGAATTTAGTTCATATTACTTTCCATCTAAGATACCACGGTGACTTCTAATATATCTGTTTTCAGGCTGCTTTGTTCTCTTTTGTTCAAATCCAAAATAACCCAAGGGTTTCTTGGTACAGAATTATACTGTGATAGAGGCAATGTTTTTCCACTAAAAAGTAATTTCTGGCATTTTCATTTTGAGTCTTTGGACTTAAGGATTATTAATCTTTTTGAAAGTCATTGATTTTCTCAACTTTCAGTATTCTAGTGAAAATATATTGTGTAGTTTATTCAGGCACCCTGATTATCCAGTGAGGACACTATGATTATCTTTGTGGTACATTAGTTTTTAGTAGTTTTTTGGTTGACTGTTTTTATTTTATTTTCTGGTTTATTGTTGTTTTGTTTTGTTTGTTTTTTTCAATTCAAGCAAACTTATTTTAATGCCTCCATAAAATTACTTATTTTATAAAAGATAAGAAAGACATATAAGATTATATAGCATTTCGATTATAAGGAAATAATCTTTGTGCTTTTTTTATTTCTTTCTTGGAATGATGAATACATTTGGGAAGTAAAAGCAAGAAGAATATATAGCCTCTTTTTCTCACTTTACCTTCCTCTTTCTATT
>PYHW01010334.1:10376035-10414983 GCA_013186435.1 Turdus rufiventris
GAGCTGATGCCTGGCCTAGGTAGTCTTCCTATAGCTATTTGAACAACAGTGCAGTAACATCCTTTGATAGAAAAAAATCTCTCCAAAATTCTCTCCCCTGTGTGGTGAGCATTGAGGTGCTTCAGTGAAACCATGAGACTGCACAGAGGTTTGGTGTAGTGCAAAGGTGCTTAAACTGCTGGTTTTTCTGAGCCCTTTTCATTGACTGAATGAATTTTTAATGATGCTGAAAGAGCAAGACAGTGGATTTAGAAGACACACTTGAATGTGACTGAAGATGGTGTTTCTGCTTAAAAGACTCAGAGCTTCACACACAGAACCTCAGAGCTCACTCAAACTCTTCAAAGTATTGTGTATTTTACATTTTTTCTTTCTCCTACTAGGAGAAGAAAGGAAATACTAGTAAGCTCTGTGCCATGTTAGTATTTTAGGATTATGGAGATGCAGGCAGACCTGAGCAGTTTCTGATTTATGCTGCTTTGTGTTGATCCTTTGCTGCTCATTTCCCAGCAGCCACAGTACAAAAGCTGGCTAAGCCATGGCTGGAAATGGAAATGTCAGAAGACGTGCTCTGTGCTTCTGGAAGATGTTTTAGTCAGAGCAGTTCAACACTGACAGGTCCAACCACTTTGCATCTCTCCAGTGTCAGGAAGGAGACAAGACAGCGAACCACACAAATCCAGAATTGAGACTTATGCATTCTGGCTCCATCCTCTTCTTTCTGCTGGCTGACAAAAACTCTGTGATTTCTTATTCCAGCTATAGGCATTCTGGAAGCATGTACTAAATGGACTGGCAACTCCTTATTTTAAGGAAGAGACACAAATCTGAATTGTTTCTTACTTCCTGCAAGCCTTCCTTGCCCTGTTGGCAGGGCACAGAAAAAAGCTAATCATGCTCTTGATGCTGCCTTTCTACTTGGTGGAGATTAGAACTTAAGAATCTATCAATTTGTGGAGAAAAAAAAATGCTGTCTAAAGGACTGGAATCTAAACTACTGAAGTTTTGTAATCAAATCAACTGACTGGTCTTGAAATCTTGGATGTAGAGCTTAGGAAGGTGTTACATAGCTCCTTTGGGATCACTGAATTAACAATGAAAATACAATTTCTGACACCTCTCCTATGAGGAAGACTGAAGAAACTGGGATTGTTCAGCCTGGAGAACAGAAGGCCCCAGGAGACAGTCTCTCAGCCTTCCAGTATCTAAAGGTGCCTATAAGAACACTGGAGAGGGAACTTTTACAAGGTCATGGAGTGATAGGACAAGGGCTTTCAACTTTAAGTTGAAATATATATATTAGAAAATAGGAAGAAATTTTTTTACAGTGAAGGTAGTGAACACACTGGAACAGGTTACCTGGAGAAATTGTGGATGCCCCATCCCTGGAAGTGTTCAGGGTCAGGCTGGATGGGGCTTTGAGCCTGGTCTAGTGGAAGGTGTCCGTGCCCACAGCAGCCTGGCTGGAAGGAGATGATCTTTAAGGTCTCTTCCAACTTAAACCATTCTATGATTCTAATTTATTTAAAAATATTTATATTAAAAAAAAAAACCAAAAAAACCAAAAACCCAAAACAAAGCAAAACCCCCAACCATGTAATTTCTGTTATAAGAATTTTCCAGGCAAAAATCTCTATGCACATAGCTGTTGTTATTTTTGCTAAGCCACATAATTTAATATTTCATTCTTAAGTTAATATGCTAGAAAAATATTTGCTTGGAGACATGATCTGTGCTGACTAATGGGATCAAACTAATTCAGACCAAAGCTGAATAAATAAGTAAATTTTAAATTGTATGAGTTTTGACTTCCATTGGGTTTTTTGTTTGTTTATTTTTTTTTTAGAATGGTAGAATATCATGTGTGAAGTTAAGAGCAGATAGAAATTAGGGTAAGGCAGAAGTGAATCTGACCTGAGCTGACCCATGTGGCTAGCACTAGTGTCAATACCTAGCAGCCTGAAAAACGTTGCAGTGGATCACATCCTTATTGGTTGAGTACTTCTTTGTAGCCAATTAAATGAGAGATCATTGTCAATGTCAGGACTTTGAATCCCTGGTGTTTCATCAGTAGGTGTTTTAACACCTAAGCCAAGTCAAGTGTAAAACTGTATGAGAAAGTAAGCCTGCTTCATGAAGGATTTTGGTTGTTTGTTTTGACTGAAATTGAAAATGAAAGAATAGCAACATTTTTATCCACTAAGATGTCAGCCTGATCTCCTGGCTGTTACATACTGAGGAAAAAAAATCAAAGGTCACCTTTCCTGAGCAATTGTCTGTCCAGATCTGCAGATCCTGGAGGGGCTCAGAACTACAGCCTGCCACAATCTGAAGAGTGAGCCCTTGGAGATGATTTTTTTTTCCCCCTTGGTAGCCCCAGGCAGTCTCCTAGAGGTTGTGTTTTAAGGTCAGATGGAAAACTGGCCTTCTGAGCAGCACCACTGATGAGCCATTAAGGAACCATCTAAAGAAGCAGCCTGGGACTAGATGGTGGCCCAGGGCACTGACTTCTGGCAAACCTGCCTCCAAGTGGGGCTCCACCAAGCATTTCAATTCCAACCAGTCAGCAGATTAGAATGAGAAGTGGCTTTTATTGTAGTATTTTGAGTTAATCCTAGCAACAAGGTTTTGGTCTGGAAGATTTGGAAATGTTGGGGTTTCTTTTTCTTTGCTGACTAAAAAGAAAGCTTCAGATTTTTTCCTTGAAAATGTTAAGGAAAATTCCTGCTTTAAAATGAGATGGGTCTAAAGTGTGTGTGCAGACTGTGGGGACATCTGCTGGGATGCTGGGAAATGGCAGGCTGCAAAATGCATATGGTGATGGAATGATTCAGGCAGGAACATGCCAAAAATGATTAATACTGCAGCATTCCCTCAGGGCTGACAATTCCACGCTTTATCCACAAAGGAATTCAAGTGCCCCTATCTCAGTGTTTCTGTGCTGATCACTCTAGAAGAACACTGAAGACCTGCATAAGCCCATCCAGACATAAAAATGTGTAGAAAAGAGAGATCTGTGGAAATGCCCTGCAATCATGGGTGAGCCAAAAGCAGTTGCCATGCTGTGGGGCAGAGCAGCTCAGCCAGCCCTGACCACAGGACAGCTTCCTGCAGCACCCTTGGGATAGGAGTATTTTCCTTGCAGGTGGAAATGAGGAGCAGCCTCTTCTTCTGCCCACCAGCTCTGGCCATGGCTGAGCCAGGACCAGCAGAGGAGCTTTGCTGATGGGACTGGGATGGCCATGTGCTGCCACACTGCAGAATTGGGCTCTGAATTGAAGCATCAGCTTTCTCAGTTTTGTTATAAAAACTAATTGTTGCTTATGTCTGATGGTGTATGCAGGCCTAAATTGAGCCAAAATTTTCAAGTTTGTAGACTTTGGTGGAATTGTGGAATGAATTCTGTTTCAATACTTCAGTGTAGCCTTAATAATATTGCTAAGATTAAGGAAATGTTTATTTTATCAGTTGTAAAAGGTGTGGATGGGGAAACGATACATATCTGTTTTGGCTATTCGATCAAAATTACATTCACATCAATTTTTTCCTATATATCTGTTTAATCTGCATCTTTCTGTCAGAAATTGTAATATTTTGAAGGGCTGTGACCGTCTTCTTGACTTGTGTTTGAAAAGTGCCTTTGCAGTGATATTTTCTGTAGCATGAGACTAAAACGAGGGGTGGAGGTGTGCTCATTTTAAACTTTTCTGCTGAAATTTTCAGATGTCTGTGTACAGAAAATGCTCTGCATATTTAGGCAACTAACAGAATTTTCACAAGCTCTGGCCCATTCTCACCCTTCACTCCATGTCACACTGAGCTCACTTTGCAGTCCAAGTCAATGCCAGGGATACTCTATAGCCCTTTCTCATCTATCATATTTATTTTGGAAACCTTGTTGGGCATCAGTGGGTGGAAATTGCCAGTAGAGATCAGGGTGAAAGTTTTTTCACAGCTGAGTCAATTTTATTAATGCAGAAATGGTGCACCAGACTTCTGGTTAGAATTATTTTTATTCCATTCTTAATAATGAATGACTTAAATATGAAAAATGTTAAGAAAAATGTAGGCTCCACTATAGTCTAATTACTCACAGTCTCCATATGTTTAGACAAGAGCAATGCTGAAGAAGCTAGGAGAAACTACTTTTATTTTGCTAAGTTACAAATCTCATATAATTGCTCAAATAGATGTTAATACTCTGGTGTTCCACAGCTATTTTCAATTTAAAGTACAACTACTGAATTTATTGACTGCTTAGAAAAAAACAGATTAGTCCTAAATTTTCCTAAGCATGTACACAGTGTAACTTTGTCTGATATGATAGATGCAAAAGTAGAAATGCAAATAGTATGTGTTAAACCAGATACTTTGTACACTGATTATCCCAGGACATTAGGTTCCATTAAACTTAACTATATTTTTCTTGTTCTGCACTCAGGGGCGTGCCTCATTAACACATGAGAAACAGCGTTTTGCCCACGAACATGGTGAAATGAAAAATCTAGAAGAAATTGTTAGAGATATAAAACCGTCCGTGCTAATAGGTAATTTCTTTGACTTTAAAGCAATGACCTTATTCTTTGCTGAAAAAAAAAAAGGGGATGTGGCTTTGTCTGAAGGGAAGATCAAGTTCCTCTGAACAGTTTACCTTTGTGTGTTTTCAGAAAACACAGGGTGCATAATGGACTCTATTAAGCAAGTGAACAAATAGTAACTATCCAAGCATGTAACACTGCTTTCATTCTGAGCCATCCATTTTACAGAGAAAAGAATCTGACTGGGTTTAAACATCTGATGGCAGACCTTCCCACCTTCCTAAATCACTTCTGGTGTAATGTGGAAGGTGTAATACAAATAACCTCAAACTTAGAGTGAGAAAATGGGACTATGCTCATGTAAAGCTATGCAAACATGAAAGTGCTGTATCTGAGTCTTTTTTTTGCTCACATTTAGGTCCTTAGCCAGCAGTCCTTTATGCAGACCAAAATGCAGATTTTACAAAGTCTTTTTCTTTTGTAAAAGCTGAAGGATTGTGGTCTCAATAATGGACTGCTCAGTTATTGTATTCCAGTGACAGTTTCAGGAATGAGCTGCAAATACTCTTGGTATTTTTTACATAAGTAAGACTTGAAGATTAATCTATCTGGCTAGTAAAGTCATTCATCAGGTGCTAGAAAACTGAAATGCCACAGTGATAATTATCCTACATTTTAGCAGCTACCTTTTTGCCTGTGCCTGCACCACATGGTCCTTGTTCAGTAAAATCCTCTTTTGCCAGTGGTCATCAGTGAGGTAAATGAGGTGTTTTTATTCCTGTGCTACATGAAGATATGACTGGAAGAGGAGACCAAGTGGTCCAGAGAATTTACTTAGTATACTACAAGGCTGAAAAAGCTAGAGAAACAGAAGAGTAGAATGCATGAATATTTATCCAGATAAAGGTGTGTGGATGCTTAGGGAAGATTTGTGTATTATTTTTTATGTATAAACCTAAGTGACTCGCCCTCAAGGTCACTTTCTCTTATCAATTCTGTATAATGAAGTCTCTTCCATCAGAAACAGCAATAGAAACTAATACTGGGGATTTTTGGTTTGAATGACTAGACATTCAGTATGTTCCCTGGAGTACCAGGAGTCATGGGGAAATATGTTGATAGTCCTCCTCCCTCTGTTTTGCTTAGCTCTGTCTGAGCAAATCCTTACACACATTTCATTGCCTGGAATGGCTCAAGGAAAAGCCTTAATTTAGATAGACCCAGTCTAAGAAACGGCAATTAAAAAAAAAAAAAAAAAAAAAAAGCCATAAGCATTTTGAAGAATTTTGAAGCATTTTGTTTTACCTTAAATCTGAAGATAGTTGTCATTCTTACTGTTGGCTGTTCAGAAGCAGTTTTAGAAGACATTAAACACTTGGCAATCGAAGATTTAACCAGAAACTAATATAACAGGCTCTTACACAATTGTTCATCAAACACAGAGTGACTCAGCTGGTCTATCGCAGCTTTTACATCTAGGCATCGCTGTCCATTCACAGAAAATGAAGTACAGAGAGTTCAGAGTTGAAAAAAAATAGTAGTACATGACAGAAGACAGCATGCTCCATATGAAATCAGTCAGAAAATATTCTGAGATGCCTTAAAGAAATGTTAGTCCTGCAGCATGACCTTTGAGCCAGCTCTGGGCAGTGAGGGTCCCTTTCACCTCCCCTGCCAAGGACCTTGTGTTCACCTCAGGCAGATCCCAAACTATCCTTTTAGACTGGGCACTGTCAGGATGCTCATTTGAGCATCACTGGCGAGACTTTACAGTACTGACCTGAGAAAGGCCCAAGTTCCAGGCTCTCCTCTCCCAGTCTGGGTTTTAATCCATTTCCACTCCAAGAGAGGGAAAACAACCTCTTTTTCCTGCTTTTGAAACTCAGATGCTGTGTAGAAAGCAAGATGGGGTGTCAGGCACTGGGGTCCTGAGGAAAAAGGAGGCTCCCTTCTCTCCAAGCCAGGTGAGAGGGGCCTCTGGTGAAATAAAGATCCTTAGTTTTACTTCAAGATCTGTTTATCTCTTTATTTTCACTGAAGGTGTGGATATCCTCGAATTCCCAGCTCTTGTAGATTATTCAGAAATACAGGTGTACTTGTCATCTCAAAAAACATCACACACCTCCCTCTTTGGTCATAAATTGTCTGAGGTCCAAGATCTAAGTACTGGCTGCAAGTCTGAAATGCAGCAGAATGCAATCTAAATTAGATGATTTCATCGTGCAGGAGTGGCATTCACTTTCTTTGAACAGCATTTTTAAATGGACAGTACAGGGAATAGAAAAGCATCTCTGGTGCAATGAAAAGGTGTGTATTACAAAAAAATGTTGCTGTCAGGGATGGCCTAGACTCAAAATTATTATTTATCAGCTCAGATGCAGAAGGCAGAGACTTTACTCATTACGTCAGGAAAAAATTGCAATCTGACACACTGGATTTGGGAGAAACTATCCAGTCTGTTGCACAAAACTTTAGGACCCAGAGCTGCATCTATCTAATCCATACTGGACCTAGCTGCAGGCTAGGTGATAACATTTTTATCTTACACAAAATGCCTGAGAAAAGGGCAAGGAGAAATTCACCAGATCATCCAGGAGTGAATAGGTTCTCCCTTATGCTAGGGATAATACTGAAGTTTCACTATTGCAAAATCTTTTATACAAAACTTTATTTTAGCTACATGTTAGGAAAAAGGTTGAACTCCATTTGAAAGAAGACAGAAAAAGGAGCTCTGTTCTTTTACAAGTGACGTGCATGTCTTACTTTGAACTGATCTAATTTCTCTACTTGCTATGTGTGTGTTTTTCTCCTTTAGGAGTTGCTGCTATTGGTGGTGCTTTTACTAAACAAATTCTTCAGGATATGGCTGCTCTAAACAAACGTCCTATAATTTTTGCTCTCAGCAATCCCACCAGCAAAGCAGAATGCACTGCTGAGCAGTGCTACAAATACACAGAGGTAAGCAAAGATTAACATCTTTCCAGTACAAGTCATGAAAAGTAAATCTGAAATTAAATTTTAAGAGGGAGGAGGACAGAGGGTGGAGTAGCAGGTGCTAATCATGTCTCTGTACATAGATAAAATGAGTTAAATTAAGTAACAGATTTTATCAAGACAGTTTCACAGAATTCACTGCATGCTTGCACTCTCATAAAAACATTTCATGTTTTTATTGGTGTAGGCAACATTCATAATCTTTATTATAACCAAAGCATTAGTCACCATTAATCATTAAAGCATGATGTCTGTTTTTGAACTGTACCATTTTGTGTAATATATAAACACGGTGGCATGCTTTTCATTTGAGATTTCATGAATACTCTTTAGGGTAAGAAAATATTTCAGTACATGAAACAGAATCTTTAAAATCATTCTGTGTTAAGAACTGGGGTAATAGACTTCCTACAAAGTTTTCTGTTACATAAACACAGGTAAAAATTAAGAGAACTGTGCTTGCTTGTATATTATAAAAATACTGATAAGCACATTATCCTGTAATTCAACCTAGAATTTAAAATGTATGTGTACCTGACTGTATGTGTTTCATAGTGGGTGTATTTGGATTTCTTGTCAAATGCAGGGCATTCTGAATGACAGTTTCTCAGTGTTTAAAAGACAAATTTAGCATGTCCATTCTCCACAGCACAGATGTAATTACAGCACAGAGCAGGAGCCAGGGAATCAACCTACATGAAGGGTTGCTTGTAGTGGGTAACCACATGAAGCAAACAGAGCAAAAGACACTCTGAAGTATTTGATCTGTCACCAAAACATATAATAAGCAGGCCAGGATTATAGTGCATGACACCAAACAAAACAGAATATTCTTCTGAAGAGATGAATAGCAACAGTGACCTATTTTAAAATGCACTATAGTGCATATCAGTTTCCAGTTCTCTAAAACAAGCAGATATATTTCTGATACAAAGTGCCTCTGAAGTATTTAATAGTGATATTTATCACTTTAGCAGTGCTAGCATAAATAAAGGCTGGCTTTTCTTCCCCAGCTAAATTCACTTCTTAAATTTGAAGGTGCTCCGTCCTCAGAGGCAGGAGCCAGGGGCGTTGGGGCTGCAGACAGGGAGCCTGTGCAGTGCCACTCCCACATGAACTGCAACCTGAACTGAGTTAGAGGCACATCTCTTGTCTGCAGTGTAACTGGTACCCATATAGCTAAATTCCCTTAATTCCCCCAGACAGACTGGCTCTTCCCTACTGCCTACCTGCACCAGTCTGGGCAGGATTCCTGGGCCCTGCCAGCCCCAGTCCTACCTGGCATTACCCAAAAATCTGCTGGGAAACATTCTAATGGTTTTTCAGTAAAGGCAGGTGCCTGAGTTGGTGCCCTCACCTTACTCTGTATGCCACAAAGAGGGGACCCCCAAGGTCCTGGCAGAGGAGACTTCAAACTGACTTGTGCTGTTGCTTGCACCTCTGTTGAGCTGTGGAATGGGCTCAAGGGCCTGAAGTGGGGGACTGTGAAGGAAAGAGAGCTCTGCCTGCCCACAGCTCCTCAGAAATCACCCCATCCAAAAGTGTGACATTCAGTTGTCATTTTTTGGGTGCTTTGCTATTGGAAAAAACGTCCAGTAGCATCACCCATAGCAGTATTGCCCACTTTGGGTTTTACAACTCTGTACTTCCCATGTACAGCTCCCATGGAGCTTCTTCTGGCATGGATGCACAAAGTGAATAATGACAATGGCTTCAGTTTCCCTTCTAAATTGTACAGATAGGATTAAACAGGCACAGAGAATCACCAGTAATCAGCTCCTGATGTCCTTGAGACATATTCAGGCAAATAGCTCTAACACCCTCTCAGAAGAGATGCTAAATAGAAGCAACCCAGCTTCCACAGTGGTGGATATTTAAACGAATGTGAGAAATATTTCAACAGAAATCTCTCAATTAATATGCTTCCTTTTTCTTCTTACAATTCAGGGACGTGGGATTTTTGCCAGTGGAAGTCCTTTTGATCCTGTCACTCTTCCAAGTGGAAAAACTCTCTATCCTGGACAGGGTAACAATTCCTATGTGTTCCCAGGAGTTGCCCTTGGTGTTATTTCATGTGGAATGAGACATATTGATGAGAGTGTATTCCTCACGACTGCTGAGGTACTGTATTCAAAATTATTGTAATTCAACTTAGTGCCTTAGTATTAATGAGCAATTAAACAGGAAGAGCTGAACTTTAAAATGGGAAAAGTACTGCTTTCTGTGTAAGGCCTTTATTTGCAAGGTTTATTGTTCTTTATAAATTGTATTCGAACAAGTAATTTTTAAAAACTTAACACTTGGCTTAAGGTCACCTGACTTTACCTTCTGCTGGGAAGGAAAAAAAGAAAGATTTCAGTGCTGTGTTACCACAGGTAAATATACATATGTACAGTTTGCATGCACAGGCACTAGGTTTGACTTTAGATCAAAAGGAATTATTATTATTGATGTTAATAGCTTTGGGGTGACGTGTGTGTGTGTGTGCATGTGTGTGTGTGATTTTAGTTACAAAAAGTGTATGAATTTGAATTAGAAAGCCCTGGGCAATGCATGTTGGTCTGACCATGTCCATGCAAAGTAACTGAAAGCCTGATACTTTGGGGTTTTTTAAGAGGTATGGAAGTAAGGAAGAAGGCTACCCTCAGTTTACCACATTAACTCCAACTGACCCAGGCTCACTTCTGGGGAAATTTCTGCCCAGTCCAGTTCATACCAGTTACAATCCACAACACTTCATCAAAGTGCAGTGTTCTTCTTTTCCAAGAAGCTGTGTAAGCACACTTGGGAATACATGCACTAAGGAAGCCTCCAAGCATAAATTGGAACATTAGAAATATAGAACAATTAAAGAAGAGGGGAAAAAAAGTTGCACCAATTAGCAGATGGGTGAATGCTTTTTTCAGCTCCTGCAGCTTCTCTAAGGAATATTTCATTCAGATTCTTGCTCCTTCTGAGCTCTTCATGGTTTAAAGGGAAGAAAGGGGTCCTTGGCTATCACTCAGGGGCAGCTGATAGGCAGTGTGATCCTATGACTGGCAGTTTATCATACAAAACTTTCTTTAGGGGTAGGCACTTGCATGCTGTCCCTGTTGGCCTTTCAGAGGATTTTTAAGGTGCATGCTGTGGCATCTTTAAAGAGGTTTGGTAACAGCCTGCCCTCTCTAAGAAAGACATTCACAATTTGCATCTTTAAAATTAGTAAAAAGCCCAGCCTGTCTCCACTGGCTTTAACCATCATAGAAGGGCAATGATCCATCTCCTAAGCCTTTGGATAATTATATCTTCCCTTTAAATCCTCCCCTGTAATTTCAGTTGGATATGGTGATCCTCACTTCCTGGTTTAAACTGCTGTGTTAGAGTTGCCTTACATCATTATAGAAGTGGCTTCATTTTGGTTTGTGCGAAATGGTTCCTGTATAGTGAGAGCTGATGACAAAAGGTGGCACATTGTGGATTGAATTGTGTTTCGTGTGACAGTCTGTGAAGTCAGAAAAAAATCAGGTCTGAACAAAGAAATGTAATGATCAGGGATAAAAAATAGTATCAGAAATCGTGAGGAAGCTTTTAAATTCCCATTTGAGGTAGAAATTTTTTCCCGACTCTTTGGTACAGGTTTTGCTATACAGTTGCCTTCCCCTAGTAAAATCTCTAGAAAAGTTTGACATATGAAAAAGTGGGTTTTGCCTTGCATAGAAAGTTCTGTTGGTGGCAGGATCCCTGGGTGGCTGCTCCCCTTTCTGCTCCCAGCTCAGCGCTTTCACATCTGCTCTCCTTACGTGTGTGGGGCTTGGGTGTGCTGAGCTGATGGGGGCCAGAGGAGTCTGCCAGAAGAGGTGTCAGGGGTGTGAAGGCTGGCAGGGCTGTGTAGGCCCTTAGCTGAATAATTACACTGCAAAGCAAAAGCAAAAGTGCTCTTTTTGTTTTGTTTTCTTGGCTTTTTTAATGGAAGGATAAAATCAGAATAGTTTCATGGGGTTTTAGAATAATTCTTAGTATTCCTCATTTGAAATCCAGGATGCTGCACAATTTAGAGAACCAAACCCATGCATTTTGGGTAGAGGGATCTTCTTAGATTGCCAAGATAACTTACCTGAAAAAAAAGAAATTATAAAAAGTAAGCAGCCCAAGCTGCATGCCTTCACCTCCTGCTTCTCGTTTGCCACCTCTCCAGTTAAATCTGATTGAAGTCACAAAGAAGTAGTTATTATTACTAGAACAGATTTTGCTTTCAATGTTTTTTTCTTCCTGTCAAGTAAAATAGAGTGTAACTTTGAGTTTGGATGATAAATCTAAGGAACTGTAAGCTGTAATACCTCTTTAACTGTGGGCAGTTGTTCTGTCATGACAAGGGATGCTGCCTATTCTTTTAGGTCCTACTAAACACAACAAAAGAGGCAGAAATTTATGAACTAATAAAATAATCTTGCATGTGTGACCTGATGTTTAGTTCAGAAATAATCCTACAAAATGCTCTTATTAGGGAGAATATGTCCTCCAAAAACCAAGATGTCCCCCACTTGCTTTATGCCATTTTGTTGTGGTTGCCTTTCATTTAGGTGCCGCAATAACCTTTCACTAATTTTTCTATTAAAATGTGAATTAATTAATATTTAAAACATTAAAATAGCCATACTGGGTTGGACTTAGGGTCCAAACATCTTGGTATCTTCCTGTGCAAGTAATCACTAACAGAAGCTGAGGGAAAGAGGATAAATAAGAGAAATACAGAGCAATCCTTCTGCTGAAATGGCTTCTCAGATTCTGGCTACATTTACTATATGGCCTTCCTGTGCTGGATGTTTTATTCCTGTATGGATTTTTCCTTCATAAATGAGCCTAGTGTTTTTTAAAACATATTTATACATTATTTTCTCAGTAATCCCAAATGTTGATTCATCATTTTTTCCCCTGCCACTTACCTGATGTTCTCAAGGAATGTTTTTCAAACACCATGAAGAGGGTGTTGTTCTCTTCAGAAATGCTTGTGTTTGAGTTTTTGCATAATTTTCAGTGCTGCTACAGGAGTATGTCTGAAGGAGCAGCATGGCATCTACACAGTTGATCTTGCTGCCTCTCCCACTTTGCTGCCCAAGTATCTTGTGGCTTGCCTTCTATCAAAAACAGAATCACAAAAGAGGAGTACTTCACTCCCGAACCTTTAATTGTCAGTGATGCATTGCAGTAAGAGCAACTGGCTGTTGATTTCTTGATTTCATCTTTCCTGCAGAGCCCTCTTAAGCTGTCAACATCAGAGTCCTCACGTTGTAAGCGCCTCCTTAAATTCAGATGCACATCAAAGAGCTGTGCATCATTTTGAAATAACTTGGTTGCTGATATGGAGAGCAGTAACTTGATTTTACATTCTCTTAGCTCCCCCTAGAGGGTTTTTCTCTGCTGTATTTCTCAAGATCAGGTTTAAATGTAAACAAATACTTTTTCTTCACTTTTCTATTGCTCTTGTCAGCATTTTAACTCCAAATGGAAAAACTTAGGACAGCTACCAACATTCTGGTTAGACTGCACAAGAGAACACTGAGTTCTTTTGAACGTAGAGCTCCTTTAGTTCAAACTCTTTACCTACTTCTGCTGGAAGGGATGCATCCAGACACCTGTTCTGATGCAGTCCTAGACGTTTACAAGCATATGTACAGGGTCCTATTACCCACATGCGACAGGAACTGCAGGAAGTTTTGTTTGTGCTTTGTTTCAAGTATTTTCCTAAAATATTCCCTTAAAAATGCACTTCTTGCTTTCTCTTTGGGCTTTGTTATCAGTTGCAAGTCTCAGTATTTCCTGGACTTCCCTGGTGTTTTCAGAACCTCTTGGTGTGTCATACATGGCTTTTCCTTCTATCCACATCTGGATCACCCTGAAAGTGATCCCAAAAGACCAACAAATTGTAGCTAATGATAGCAGAAGTACCAGCTGCCAGTAATTTCATTCAGAGCATTTTACACTTAAAGGTTTCAGTTCTGTTCCCTGCACAGGTTAATGTGACAACTGTCAGAATGACAGGTGCTTACTTTATATTTTAGCAGTCTTTGACCCAACTGCAGTTGTTGGCTGGAATTCATATCTCACAATGAACTATTGGTAGTTTATATGTGTCATAGACTTACTCAAGACTTAACTTTTATTGTCTGAGTGAGAAAAAGGCCTAACTCCCTACATTCTTATTCTTGTGTAGCTTCTCCTAATGACAAAGGTGGTTCTAAAAAATGCAGTATCTGTGTGATTTGCCAAAGCAGAAACATTTCTTTGCTAAAGACAGTATCACCATCTAATCAAGCTACAGCTGCATCTGCGTGTCAAGTTAAACATGTTTGTTATTTCAGGTTATAGCACAGCAAGTTACAGAAGAGAATTTACAGGAAGGTCGCCTCTACCCTCCATTAGTCACCATTCAGGACGTGTCGCTGAAAATTGCTGTGAAGGTAAGTCACTTCAGCCTTTGGTGGCTTTCTGTCTTCCCACCAGCTCTATGTAGTTTGGTTTTATCACCTAACACACCTTCACACAAGTTGGTTTACATCAATAGATATTGGATATGCAGCAGTTTCAAAATTAAATTTTAAATTCATAAATGAAAAGACAATGCAAATTCAAGGAGAGCTGTGGAACTACACAGTTCTGTGTATGTCTGTGGAGCACAGACTCTGCTGTCCACCAGTCATGCCAGCTGCACAGCTGAAGGGCTTTTGGCTCTTCATGGTTATCAGTTTCAACTTGTTGCTTGTCTTCTGTGACCTTTCTTTCTACAATGACTGTTTTCTCTGTCACCTTACTGTGAGTAATTCCACTTCATATGCTTCTGAAAGAATAACAAGGAGCCCTCATACTTGAAACAGTTTCCATCGCTTCACTTATTCTGTATATTTAAGAAAAATTCTTCCAAAAGTTCATGTCTTCTTAGGCAAGTAGTTCTATAGATGTGAAAATATTAAAATCCTCAGGCAAAATCCAGCTGGCTCTGTGTTTGGCAGAAACACAGTGATAAATGTTCCTCCTCTGTGCATTAGAGAAAACACAAAAGAAGGAAAATGTTACCAAGTGATTCTTTCTGCCTGTTCTCTGTTGAAACTTTATTCCTGCAAATACTTATTCTGGCTCATACAACCCAACCCAAGAGGCTTAGAAATGGCCTCTGCCTTTTCCAGGAGAGAAATATTATCAAAATATTTTGGAATACCAGGCATTGAGTATAAATTCAGACCTTATTCAACCACAATAATTATGTGCACAGACCTGAAGATATCCCTACATAAACACCTGAAGTGCTTCTCATTCAAATTGGGATTCAGATTAATCCTAGAAAAGAAGTCTTAAAAAGGTGACTTGAGTTCTCAGCTTCTCACAAAACTAGAACATTTGTGTTTTAAAGAGAGCTAAGGAAAGCAGGAAGAACAACTCCCTTTTATTCAAAGGAGGAGCATTAGAGTGTTTGCCCAATAGTTTCCAGCAGATCTTTTCACAGTGCTGCTACATACAACCTGTTTGCCAGACTTCCTTTTTCAGATGAATGTCCAGTCTGAAGATACTTGTTTCTCAAGTAGGTGATCTTCAGATGTGAGAGGCTACTTTGATGTGTTGAGAGAGCTCCAACCCCTTCTAAATGTAATTTTTGTTGCAGCTGTATTAGTGATGCATAATTGACTCACTTAGATGTGGTCTGGGTGAGGAAAGAGCAAGCAAATATTTGTAATTCCCCCGGCCATCCTGTGCACTGTGTAGAACTATTTTTTTCCCATCAGTTTACTTTTTTGAAGTATATTATCAAGCTATGGCAAATACTAAACTTCTCTAATGTGGAAGCTTTGAACAAATCACACTATTCTTACAGTGCTTTGGGAAGATGGTAAATCAAGATAAAGCGATGAGAAAAAAGCAGGAATTGTATCTCAGTGCTTGGGGCTTGTGGAATATTTATCCACCACTGCACAGTAAAAGCTAAGACACTGCTGTGCTAAGAGGAGCACTGTATTTTTAACAGTCTGAATATGTAATCCTGTTCAAAAGTATCCAAACACAAACATCATCCTGTTGTAGCCTTATTCATGGGGTACTAACCTGATGAACACAGGTGACTGCCAGCACCTGAGAGGGTGAAGTCTCATCTTGATTTTGAACTAAGTCCCACTTTTAAGTCCTGCTGAGTGTACTCAGATAGTTCATCAGCAATAATTAGGATTTTAATGTATCTTTCCAGATCGCAGAAGAAGCCTACAGGAATAACACTGCCTCCACCTATCCTCAGCCCAAGGACCTCGAAGCCTTCATCCGCTCTCAGGTGTACAGCACTGATTACAACAGCTTTGTGGCTGACTCCTACACCTGGCCTGAAGAGGCCATGAAAGTGAAACTGTAAATATTTAATGAAGAATGAACAAATCGGCTGCAGTTAAAAACCATTAAAATATTAAGGTTGTTTCTGCCTAGGAAGCCTAAGAATAGCTAATTTTTTAAGATGCAGAAAACTTTTTCTAATTCATAGTAGTTGGTTAGACACTCACATCAAGAAATCGTCAATTATACACCAGAAAATAAAGATTAATCTGAGAAATATATCTGTGTTTGGTTATTTTGATTGGTATTTTAATTGCGATATCCTACACTACAGTTTGACAGATCTTTTTGAAAAAAGTGGTTGTATCTTGAGTCAAGAGTGTTGTCACAAACATCAATGGGGACTTAAGCAGATAAATGGGCACTTAAAAAATACATTTGATATTTTAGCCATTACAGTCACAGTGTAATTTGCATAATTTGCGAACCTGTTATTTAGGAAAAAGCTCCAAACTTTAAACAACCATAAGGTTAGAATATTTCATTCCAGAGAAAACCTTTTTTGGTCACTCTTGTGAGGAGTTATGAAATGAAAATTTTCAAAAAGAACCAAACCTGCAGAACCTTTTGGTCACATCTAATTAGAACATTTTAACATTACTAACAGTAACATTTAACAATACTAACATTTAACATTAGCTAAGGTAATATCCTGTATAAGATGAAGGATTTAATTTCCCCTGTTCTGATCCTTTGCAAATGTTTGGCCTAATTTGTTGAACTCTGTGTTCTTGACAAAAGGGGAGCATCAAAATGCCAGGAACAGACTTTGAGGAATTATTAGTTGTTAAACAACTACCACTCCAAGAAAAATGTAATATATTTTATGGATAGTTCAGGAAACAAAGGTTACTTCAACATTTTTTTTCTACTATCTGTTTCTCTCTAATCTTTACCAGAGAGATTTTCTCTAGAAAACCAAATATTAATTTTTATTTGTCTAGCCCCTCAACTCTGTCACAGCTGCAGACTACAGATCCTAAATTGAGAGAGGTATTTCTCCCTCACTGCATGTCAACATTTTTGCCTCACTGTGCTTTTGGCAGAAGTTCTGATCACACAAACAGTACTCTTACCACAGTGAAGGAAAAGACATTAATCATATTCTGAGCAACCAGAAACACTGCATTTCAATGCCATCCTCTGCATTTCAATGTATTGCTGTTGTGAGAAGGGTATTAAAACACTTCCTTGTGTTTCATTTGAAATAAAATAATATCTGTAATTTATGTTGTCATCAGCTGAGTGTGCTGAGTCTTTGAACAGCTGCTGTTGAGTGCCTGGGTGTTGGAGTCCATCAGCCAGATCTCTGAAGCTCAACAGTGAGTCTTTTATCGCTTGGTACCCATTTTCACATTAAGGCACAGTGTGGGAGGTTGTGGGCTGGGGTCCTTCAAGGCACAGCTGCTGGGGACTTTTCAGCAGTGTTCTTCAATTATATATTATATTGATGACCTTTAAATATGATTCTGCATTACAAACTGGAACACTCACTATCCACATCTGCACTCAGCATGCTTCCCTGCAGGAAAACGCTGCCCAGTGAACCATTAACAGCACTGCCTCTTATAAGCTGCTGGAAAATTCTCCCTGTACTAATTTGACATAGAAAGGATTCTTCAAATTATTTGTATTTTTATGTAATATTAAATATATATATATATAGGTTTTTTTCCCTATTTTCTGTATTTTACATTTTTATGTAATGTACGGGGGAAAACTAAACTCTGTCTCATCTGACCCAATTTCATTCCCTGGAGAAGAGAAGGCTTTGGCAAGACCTTATAACACTTTCCAGTACCTGAAGGGAGCCTACAAGAAGGCTGGAAATGGACTTTTTTACAAAAGGGCTGGAAAGGGCAGGATAAGGGGGGAATGTTTTAAACTGAGAGTAGGTTTAGATGAGATGGGAAGAAATTCACACAACACAGCACAGATGAAGAGACACAAGTGTATATTTCTAACACACTGTGGAATGTTTATCACCTTGCAAGTGCTCTGAGGCATGGCTCACAGAGACAAATGTCAGTTTAGAGTCTTAGAAAATCTGCGAACACGTATCAAAAACGTGTCAGTTCAGCACAAAAGCTGAGATTAACTACTTGAACCATTCATCTCAGATGTTAAAGTTCCTCTTTGCACAGCAGTTGTAAGGAAAAATATTGCTCTCCAGAATTGTAACTGTTTATAAAAACAGTTTCTCTCAATTGTCTGAAAGTTTGCCTTCAACACCAAATAAAATCTGAAAAATGTGTCCACTTTGATGCTGTTTCAGGAATTCTAGAAACTGGCCAAGATCCATGTGATAGTCATTCCTCAGGCCATAATCACCATGTGCCTGAAACTGCAGGTCTTCAAAACTGTGAAAGAGGCGAAGATTATCAATGCTTCCCTCTGTTTCTATATTCTCCACATGCTTGCATGAAATATGCTTCCAGTTGGGATATCTAATAACACGCCAGAACTCTTCACAGTTTTCTTGGAGTCCCTCCACACAGATGACACCAGGTTTCCCAGTCAGGCAGAAGCCAGTCAGATTTAACTTCTTTGCAGAGTCAAAAATCTTTTTCCTCAGTTCCTGCCTGTATATGTGATGGCTGTAGATCCACATGCGATGCAGCATTTCCTTAACCCTGACTTCTTTAGAAGCACACTCAGACGAGCCCTTACTGTTTTCCAAGAAAGGCAGGCTGTTGTCCTTCACCCACTGCACAGCCTCACACACACACAGATCCCCTGAATCCAGAGAGCTGATGTGAGATGCCAGAAGAGTATTGAGCTGCAGCTGTTGCTGTCTGTGCAGAGCATCTGATCTGGCAAAGAGCTGAGGAGCCACCTGAGGGTACATATGAGGAAGGAGAACCTGCAATTCCACCTTTACCTTAAAAACAGAAGACACACACACACACACACAGAGAAAATTAATTCTGCAGCTACTGAAGACATGCTAGATTCTTCTTCCCTGTCAGAGGCAGATTCTGAGGTGATGTAATTAAGACTGCAGCATCCTACTGACTGGAATTATTTCCCACTTCCCTTTTGTCCAAATAACCTGTTGTTTGTTCCTTTTCTTCCGTTGCATCATGCTGTCACTTTCACAAGGCTTCCCATGATATCCAGGCATGCTATGGCTTGGGAGAAGGTGCACAGTTACCCTTGAGGGATATGTCTAGCTCAGTGTTGCCACAGCAATGAACTGCCGGAGTCAAGGGCTTTTGAGAATCTCATCCCTTACCACTACCCATTAGCCCATGACTAATGAACTCAGCCCAGCTGCTGGAAAAAAAGGCCAAGAGTTCTATGAAATGGTGTATGTGATTGTACCTACTGTATATAGAGACACGTGGCAGGAGTGTTGGAAATATTTCATCTTTAAGGTTGCTCCCAACCCAAACCATTCAATGATTCTGTGCGTTACCAGTATTTTGAGCAAGTATTGACTGTAAAGAGGAATTAGGATTATAGGGGATTAAAAGATCTATGCACGTTTCAGGTCAGGGAGACCTCTAAATTATTTTATCTGATCTCTTATGAACAGTGGGCTGTTGAATTTCTCTTGATTATTCCTACAGTGCCTTCAAACAGAGCACCACAGTTCTTTGGCAGCTGAACCCTGCCTCTAGTCCAAGAGTAGGAGAGGATTTATGTGTCCTCAGTGCTTCGAGCTCCTGTAGACTATTAAGGGGTACTCACTACAGTGTACAGTCATATGACTAGTCCTGCAGAGAGAAGTGAATCATGAAATGACTAATTATCTTTCCAAGTTCCTTGACAATCTGCTGTGGAAAAAACCCACTACTCCTACACAAGCCCTCCCTACATGGTTCATAAAACTTCTCTCTGAAGGTTGGTGAAAGGGTGCATTTCAGAAAGATACCTAAGCTTATACCTAAAGTTTCAAAAAAATCATGAGGCCATCTCATTACCCAGTAAATTGTTCTAATGTTTGATTACCTTAGTTCCATGGAAAATGGTTTTTAGGCTGAGTTTGTCTGATCTCAATTTCTAGTCACTGAATTAGTATGCACCCAGACCTGTCTTCTCTGTACAAGTATTTACATCAATTAGTTCAATCAGTTAAACTGTTGTAACTCCCTACACTCCAAGTTTGGTTTCTCTGCTCATAGGCTGGTTTTGTTTTTGTGTTCATGTGACTCCTCATAGTTGCATTCTGCCATTGGGGGCTATTTTTGCATTATTGTATTTCTAATGCAGCTATTAGCAGCAGCCGAGATTTTCTCTTACTCTTGACTTCTCAAACAACAACAAAAATACGGTGGCTTTTTTACCTCCTTTTTTCCAGGCAGAGTTTTCAAGTGTGTGCTGGAGTAAAGACACCACCACCCATGAACAAACCTCCTTGCAGCTCTCACCTTCGCCTCCCCTACCTCGAGAGCGATGCGATATTCCAGCTGCGGGGGCAGCGCTCCGCCTGCATTGCTCAGGTAGCGCTGGATGCTGGGCACGGCGTCCGCATCCACACTGAATTCCCCTCTTTTGGGAAACATCGAAAGGAGCATTTCCACCTCCAGCAGCTGCAGCTCCAGGCATTCTTTTACCGTGAGAGCCATTGCCTGGAATGAGAGGGCTGCAGTTAAACCCCGGGGCTCAGCACATGGAGAGGTTCGGCACCACAAGGAAAGCCCCGCGATTCTTTAAGGGCACAATTTGGTTAAACACGGCTGGACACAGCGCCGGGCCCCGGCATGGAAAAGAGCAGGGAATGAAGTCCTGCACTGAGGCATTATTTATGTTATTTATCAGCAGATACAGCCGGTGCTCATGGTTCAACCCCATCCAGCAGCCAATCTCCACTCAGCCACTTCCTCATTCCCCCACCTGCAGCATCAGGGAGAGAATGGGAAGGGTAAAGGGAGAGAACTCACGAGTTGAGATAAAGGCAGTTCCTTAGGGAAAGCAGCAGCCGCGCACAAAGCAAAGCAAGGGATGGATTCCCTGCTTCCCATGGTCAGGCGGGTGTTCAGCCATCCCCAGGAGAGCAGGGCCCCACCACACCTGGTGGTGATTTGGGAAGACAAACACCATCACTGCAAACCCTCCCCTTCCTCCTCCTTCCACTGCCTTATAAACTGAGCAYSAYGTTCCRTGGTCTGGAATGGTCACTTTGGGTCACCTGTCCCTGCTGTGTCCCCTCCYCAGSCTGGCAGTACAGAATTCAGGAAAGGCCTTGGCTCTGTGYGAGCCCTGCTCAGCAATGATAGAAACATCTCTGTATCATCAACCCTGTGTTCAGCACGAATCCGTAACACAGCCCCGTACCAGCCGCTGTGAAGGAAATGCGCAGTGCACTGTCAGTGCAGTGTGCCAGGCCGGGTGTCAGGGCCCGGCCCAGCCGCTCCCGCCGCCATGCCCGGCCGGACCCGCCCCGGGTGGGCGGGGCGGCGCCTGCGCGGTGGCGGTTCCAGGCAGGGGCGTGGTCCGGGTGCCACGCGGCGTGAGCGGCCCCGCCCACTCACCCGCCATTGGTCAGTTCCGCCGAGAGTGGGCGGGGCCGCGGCGGCTCCGTGCGGGGCGCGCGGCGGCGGCGGCTCCGGCGGGACCGCGTCCCACCCATCGCATCCCGCCCATCCCATCACATCCCATCCCATCGCATCCCATCGCATCCCTCCCGTCCCGTCCCGCCCCAGCCGGCGCGTCCCAGCGCCATCGCCGGGGGGTCCTGAGAGAAGCGGCCGTGCAAAGGGGCGTGTGTGCGGCTGGCCCCGCCCGCCCGGCCTGGTGTCCGTCTGCCGGTCCGCACGGAGCCGCCGCCCGGGGCGACATCCCGGGAACACCGCTCGGGGCTTCCCTGCGAGCGCTTGGGGAGACGGGACGCGCTGCTGCTGGGCTCGGAAATCTGTGTGTGGAGCCGCGGCTGGTGTCACGGTAAGAAACGGGAGGCTCCGCTGCGGGAACGCGTTAGGATCCCTGGATCCAGCCCCTGGAATCGTGGCTCTCCTCGCCTCGTCCCTGCTTTTACCTGCTTTTACCGTTCACCCGGGGCTCTGCAGGGCTGCAGGGGCTCGTGCCCCGCTCCTGGTCCCGCTGTAAGGCACCCCAGCCTTCAGAACCCATCTCACCCTTGTGTCCTGTCTCCTGTGTTGCTCCCTTCTCCAGAGATGGATTTCGAAGCCCTGAGGAGGTGCTCGGCACTGCACCCCAAGCCTGCCGGGCTGGCCCTGCAGTATGGCACGGCTGGGTTCCGCTCCAGGGCCGAGCAGCTGGATCACATCGTGTTCCGCATGGGGCTCCTGGCCGTCCTCAGGTCCAGAGCCGTGACAGCGACCATTGGCATCATGGTTACAGCGTCCCACAACCCCGAGGTAAGAGCTGCCTTTCCTCAAACCTCTGACCGGCCCGGTGGAATGGCGCCAAGTGTTTTGGTACCAGGGAGGAAAGATGTGCTCAGTTTGTTGGAAGCAAAACTGAGAGACCAGATCCTGAAGACACCTGGACCTGCTTAAAGCATTCAGCCTGCTGCCTGTAAATACGATCTCTGATCTGTCTGAAGTTATTTTTCCCTTTTACACAGAAATGGGACTTTTTTTCTCATGTGGAAATGGTGTATAACATAGGAAACCTTTCCTGTTGCAATATAACTTTCTAATGTTGGGAAGCTAGGAGTAGCTTTGAGAAGAACCTTTGAGTAAAATCTGTAAGTTTTAAAAATAAACATGCAAATGCAGCCATTGAAAATCAGGCATTTAGACTTTTGGTGCCATGAATCATCGAAGGTTATTCGAATCTCCCCATATGTAATTTTAATGTCACATGAATTTCATACCAAAATTATGTTGGAGAAAGAGTTGGTTACTTAATATGCTTGTTGTAGTGCTTCTTTGGGGGCTTGTTGGAGGTCTAAATAAACAGCTGAGCTATTGCATCCCAGAAGTTCTCCACTTTTAAAGAAGCAGTGTGACTGAACCATCTGTTGTCAAAGAAGTTTTATCAGTTCCCCACTTTTAGGCTTACTATTTTTTGTTCTTTTGTTTTTCTACTAAGGAAGACAATGGTGTAAAGCTGGTTGATCCTCTTGGAGAAATGCTGCACCCTTCCTGGGAAGAGTATGCCACACAACTAGCAAATGCAGAGGAGCAGGAATTACAGCAAGTGATAACCGAGATCTGCCAAAAAGCAGCAGTGAACTTGCACAAAGATGCCTCGGTTTTTATTGGTAGAGACACCAGGTAATGACAAAAGGCTGTAGATGTATCCTGCTCTTATGGAAGTACCAGTGCTGTCTTTGGGGGAATTGTGTGGGTACTGTGTGATGTCCTCCTGAGTCCAGCACTTTATATGTGTTTGCAGTCCCTGGGGTGTTGGCTTTCAAACTTTATTGGGAATTACCTACAAAAGAGAAGGGTTTGGATTTCTTCACAGTGAGTCTAAATCTTGTGGCAGGAAGCTTGTAGAGTCTTCCACACGTGCTTCCTTCCCAAGTCCATACATAAATGCCTTTGCCACGGTTATCAGCTGTGCTTGTTGTTTTCCAGGCCAAGCAGTGAGAAGCTGTCCCAATCAGTTATAGATGGTATTCAGGTTCTAGGTGGCCAGTACCATGGTAGGTTACACTTCTGCAATTCTGATCTCATTTCAAGTTTTTTTTTAATGTAAATGTGACTCCTTTGTGCAGCCCTAAAGCAACAACCCAGACATATTTCCATCCTTGCTTGTAACAATCTTATTTCAGGGTGGTTGTATGGCTTTAATGCAAGGCAGGGCCTTATGTTTTCATAAGACTACTTGAAAAATTTCATATGTCTTTCCTGTACTGCATTTGTCTGTTTACTGTACAACTTTTAAGCAACAATTGATTTGCAATTCTAAATATTGTTCCTTTTATTTCACACTAGATTATGGTCTGGTGACGACACCACAGCTCCATTACATGGTCTGCTGTCAAAACACCCAAGGGCAGTATGGGAAAGCAACACTGGAAGGTTATTATGAAAAACTGTCCAAAGCTTTTATGGAACTGATAAAACAGGTGAATAGTAGGCGTTGTCTTGTTCATGCAAATGTACAAAATTAATCTCTTCTGTTTGGTAGCCTGTTTGGGCCTGAAGTTTCTAATTCAGCATATTTTAAGTGTGGTTTCTCTAGGGTAACACTTCACTTTCCCCCTTCTTTCCTTGCACTAAGTCTCAGTGCTCTGGAGAGGGTCAGAGGCACCTGAAGATTGACTGTGCCAATGGAATAGGAGCCCTGAAACTATCAGAAATGAAGCCCTACTTTCCACAAGAGATGGTAATTCACATATATAATGATGGAACCAAGGAGAAACTCAATCACCTATGTGGTGCAGATTTTGTGAAAGTTCACCAGAAACCACCTGGAGGTATGTAGACGGTAATTTTATGTTCCTTTACTGCCTCTGCAGGGTCTGGCAAAGGTCCACATCCTTGGGTAATTGGAGCTCCCTGTTTCTTACTAAGTGACTGCATGAATGGTTCTCCTTGTGCAATGGAAAGAGGGAATGGCATGGCCAGGTTTGGCACATCTCTGTGTTAGTCTGAACTGCTTGGAAGAGCACAGTGTCTCTCTGACTGGCTGAAATATGTTTGACAGTCTCTTCTGAATGTTAAGCTGTCAGAGTCCAAAGATCATCCAGGACTGGCTTAGTGTTATTTGATACGCTTTTCCGGGTTCCCGCCAAAGGGCTGGGTTATTTAACAGCTTGGTGCCAACAGGCTGACTCATTAGTGAGGAAATGATTTCAATCAATTTCCTGAGAATTGTATAAAACCCCTGAACTGGGAGAGCAGGCTGGTTTGGAGATGAGATTATTGGAGGATAAACTGAGTTCTCCATTGAACAGCTGCCCTCTCAGTGCAACTGCTGAACACCAAGATATGTTTTTCCTTCCCACACTGGTGGGAAATGCAGTGCTGGGAGCAGCACAGTGGCTGGGGATGGATCCTTGTGCCTGGGTGGAGTCACTTGTATGCAGACCTGTGCTCTGGAAAGAAAATGTGTTTTCCTAATCACTCACTGAAATAAATGACCTGATTTTTGTTTCTTTTCCTGTATTTAACTTGTATTTGTAATTCTGTGCACTAGGGCTGGACATGAAGCCCAATGAGAGATGCTGCTCATTTGATGGTGATGCAGATAGAATTGTTTATTATTTTAAGGACACAGCTGGCCATTTTCACCTGATAGATGGAGATAAAATAGCAACTTTAATTAGTATCTTCCTAAAAGAACTTCTTGCCAAGGTAACTGTAACATATGAAATGAATGCTGGCATTTTAATTTGTAAAGTATTAAATAGTTTAAGGAAGTCATGTTGCTTGGTATGTGGTCTCTGTACATCTAGCTAAAGTGAACCAGCTTTAAAAAGAGATCAGTCCTGTACCTCACTGCTGTGGCCAAAAAGGGGTTTGGAAAGTCTAAGGTTCAAGAACTGCTTCAGCCAGACCCAAGAAAGATCTACATGGGATGTACAAAGACTTGAACAGAAATCCTGTTGTTTTAGACATTCAGAAGGTTCTTAGTGAGCTGGTACCCAGGAGTTTTAATTGTACATGTTACAGTTCTGATTATCTTTCCATTTATCCTTTTTGTTTGGCTCTGTGCCTGTTGGGCAGTAAAACTTGGCTTATTGGTTTGCTCAGGTGAAACAGGACTTCACGATGGCAGTGGTCCAAACGGCGTATGCCAATGGGAATTCAACACGCTACCTCCAGGAAACACTGAAGGTATTCTCAGCTTTTTTTCTAGGTAGTTTGCATTTTTTAAATTTTAAAAGTAAATGCTACTGTGATATGATTGCTAGGAAAATTAAAAATCAAGCAAAAATAAATTATTCTTTCTAACCTCCAGTAGTGACTAAATTCTTGACTGCAAAGGAGATGCAAGAGAACAGAGCTTGAAAAATTCTGTTCAGCTTTTATTAATTTAAAAAGTATTTAATGAAATTCCTTGGCATTTAAACAAACTGAGGCTTTACAGCTTTGCAACCAAGTGAGTTAGTAAAGGCTCCTTGATACTATGACAATGATTGGTTCATTTTCTGGAGCAAGCTAAATGTTCAGGAATTGAGAGAAGGTATTATTTGTATGCAAATCTAGTGTATTCACTGGAGATGTAAATTGGATTTTTCTAGGTTTGGAGTTTATTTATTTATTTATTAGCTTTTATTTACACAGAAATAAATGAAATCTTTTTAAATTTTAGAAATAGCGGAGCATTTTAGCTGTGGTGCCTCAGTGGCCATGAACCATGGGTTAGTTTGCAAGAGTCCTTCCAGGCTGGTGCTCAGTTCCAGCCTGCTGAGGAGAGTCTGTAACCTTGTTGTCATTCTCTGCACACCCTTGGGCTGCAGGTACCTGTGCACTGTGTCAAAACAGGAGTGAAACACTTGCACCACAAAGCCCAGGAGTTTGATGTGGGTGTTTATTTTGAGGCAAATGGACATGGCACAGTAAGTATGAGCATGTAATCCATATGATCAGCCACTATGTACAAAATTTTGGTTAAATTACCTGGAAAGGGAGGTTTTTTCACTCTCTGTTTAGTTTTATAAGTGAGATTTTTCTCCTTGTTTGAAAACAGACTTTTTTTACTCCTTCTGTCTTTATCACAGCACTGCCACCAGCTCCTCTGTGCTTTATGGGGGAATGGCTACTTGGCCTTAGATGGTAAAAGTTTTGTCCTCATTACTGCATCGATCCTGATTTTATCTTGACAAGCTCTCATCTTTTTCTTCTAGGTACTGTTTAGTAAAACTGCTGAAACTAAAATACGGCAACTGGTGAAAGAGGAGAAGGATGATGAAAAAAGAGAAGCGGCAAAGATGCTTGAAAACATGATGGACCTGATAAATCAGGTAAAAACTGAGAACTGAACCCCGGTGTTGGCAGGGTTAGCCTGTTTGCGAGCTCTTGTCAGGCTGCTGCTGGGGACTGCTGGAAGCTTCCTGATGGAATCCTGCCTTCCTGTCTTGACTGCTGCAGTGTTTTTCCCTCCCTGCTGGCAGACTGTTGGCGATGCTGTCTCAGACATGCTGGTTATTGAAGCCATCCTGGCGCTGAAGGGTCTGACTGTGCAGCAGTGGGATGCCCTCTACACTGACCTTCCCAATCGGCTGCTCAAGGTCCAGGTGAGTTACCAGCCACCAGGCTCAGGCTACAGCAGCCTCTGGGGGCCCTGCTCACAGCATCTTTTGCCTGCACACATTTTGATAAGCTTTATTTTAAAGCTGAAACAGGCCATGATAGGGCAGAAATGGGCCAAAGCAGCTGGGGAAAAACCCAGAGGAGGGACAAGAATGTCACTTGGACAAAAATAGACATATTGCTTTAAAAAAGATTAAATAATAGGCAACTATGTTAAATGGGAAAACCTGACCAAAACTCTTCAAATTTTAACTTAAGAAGAAATTCCAATTTTCAAATCAGAAAAATCCTGTTTTTCTAAGACCTCTGTCTGCTGGGCAGCTGAATTTTCTTGCTGTGCCACTTTGTATAACTTGGATGTTCAAGCTCTTGCGTCTGTATCCTTTCCAACTTCTAAGAGCTTGAGCAGAAGGTGCCACGTGGCAGCATTCTGTTAAGGCACAGTAAGGAAGCTCTGGGCTCTAAATGAACTGGAGGAAGCAATTTAAGTTTCTGATCTACTGAGAGAAGCTGTAGCTTCACTTCAAGCTGACCAAGAAGGCATGTTCAGAACTGACCCTTTTTTTAAACTGAGCAGCTGAGGCCTCTCAAGACTTGGTTAATAGATGCTACAGGGATCCTAGGGACCCCCAAGTGTTTGAGTAACTCCTTATTAGCTCCCAAACTGAACTCTTCTCCAGACAGCACAACATCTCCAACCCTGAATTTCTGTCTTATCCTGTTTCTGATGCCACAGGTCGCAGACAGGCGCGTTATTGACACAACGGATGCAGAACGGCGAGCGCTGACGCCCCCTGGGCTGCAGGAGAAAATTGATGCCCTTGTAAAGAAGTACAAACTGTCCCGGGCCTTTGTCCGTCCGTCAGGAACTGAGGACGTCGTCAGAATCTATGCTGAAGCAGACACACAGGTCAGAACTTGACTCATTTAGGAGTGGGCTTGTTCACATCAAACAATCTTCTGCCTAGCAGGAGATGATGAAGGAGGTTTGCTTCATTTAACCATGTTTAACAAATGCTAAACTTGGAAAAAAGACTTTGATCACAGAAAGTCACTTTGGATTTTCTTTTATTTAGAAAAGTAATGTTTAATGTTCTCAATGTTTATCTTCAAAAGGAAAATATAAATGTTTATAAAGGCAGATTTAACACCAGATGATTTTGAAAAGACAACCAGCCTTCTGAGAGCTCACGGTTAAGAAGAAAGTTACCAAAGCAGCCCTTAACTACACAATTTCATAAGAGGCAAAATAGCAAAAAAAAAAAAAAAAATCTGGCTGCTGTTAAGTTAGTCCACACCTGAACTTAAAGGTGACAGCAAAAGCAATGGTCTTGTTTTCCCCACCTGCTCCTACCCACTTCTGTCTGCCAGCATGATGGCAGTGGCTGATGGAGCAATGCAGGGAACACAGCATTTGCAGGAAAATGCTTGCCTTAATATCACATATTTGCTCTATTCTTCTCATGCTGACAGCAGCATAACCAACTTTTCCAACATTCCCACAGGAGAATGCAGATGCACTCGCCCATGAAGTGAGCCTGGCTGTTTTCCACCTCGCTGGTGGAAAAGGAGCACCACCCCAGCCTATATAGTGAATGGCAGTTAAAGCACACAACTTCCCCTATCTTTTGATATTACATTTTTTACCATGTGCTGCTGTGCACAGAGCCAGCCCTTCCTGGGAGTAGCAAGGATTGATCAGAACTGAGCAGAATAGTACTCTGCTTATTCTTAATCTCCTTTAGCAACTTACCTCTTAATGAGATGCTCTTACTGTTCAATGTCCCCCTCCTCAAGTTTGTTTAACTTCTTAACAAGCCATGGCCATGTCCAGAAGGAACTGTGCCCCTCCCTGTCCCAGTTTAGTTCATTGTCACATTGTGCCTGAAATCCAACTCCTACCCCCTCAGAGCACTGGCCATGGCTGCATGACCAGAGCTCTGCTGTGACTGTGCTCACAGTGGCTGCTGCAGGATCATAATCCCCACCTTCCCCCAGCAGCCCAATCATCTATGGGCAAACAGTGTAAGACAGAGGCTGGCACTAGTCTTCAGATTACCTCATTTTGAGGGGGAAACAATATAATGAAAAAGATTATTTGCAAATAAGAATCTATTATTGCAATATTATCTTCATTAGATACTTTATGACATTATTTAGAAAGTAATTTGCAGTAATAGCATTTATTATCATCTTGAGAGGAAAGGGACAGAGACAAGTTTGTCTTCTATGGCCTTAACTCCTCCCCAGCACAAAGGGGCTGGGCCAACAGGATGAGATGTTTTAAACACACCAGTATCCTCCTTGGCATACTTTGGGTTCAGGGTGTCTACCTCTGACAAACAGTTCACTGTAATCCTGTATTAACTCCTGCCATAATAGCATTTTACAGGTTATTAAATAAGCACAAGTTCCAACAGATCTTAAAAAAAATAAAAAGACAAAAATAAACTGGAAACAAATTGAAAAAATGTGCACCTTGTATTTTTTTCTTTTTTTTTTTTTAAAGACAGAACTCAAGACAACAAAACATTTACTGTAAATAGTAGGCACCATAATCAATATGAGCCACCAATATTTAAACTTGATTCAGGCCACATCCAGAACTTCTCTTATTTACAAATATTTAACTTAAATACAACATTAAGTATTTCATTACATACAAAATAAGAAAAGAATACTATACAACTGGGAAAGATACAGTATTTCATTTAGATAGTTACACTACATATAGGCTGAGTAGTACCGGTTTGGTTCATGATTTTATGACGCCTTCAAGAAAATCCTTCTCAACCATTTCTTCTATCTTCTGTCTTGCTTTGCTGGAGAAGGTCTTGAGGTTCTCCATTTTTATGTCCTTACTTGGAAAACAGTTGGGGTAAAGGACAGGGCTCCCTGAGTGTCCACCACATCTGCTTGTGACTTTGCTGTTAAAAACTTGGCTGAGTACATTGAAGAAAGGCAAGAGCTGCTCAATGCTGCGAACAGTGTAGATGGTTAAAAGCAAGTGACCTGGTTCCCAGCTTAGTGTTTTCCCTGAGCCATCCTCCTCCAGGTTTTTCTGCAAATACAGAGACATGGGAAATAATACAGGACAAAACAGGAAAAGCACACGAAAGACTGATGCATAATACGGTACTTCTCTAAAGTCCAAAAGTACTTCTTCTACCCACAAAACACACTAATGCTGAAGTGTAGCTTCCAAGGCAGATCCTCTGCTCCCCCTCACCATGCCCTGCAGAAGCAGTGGCTGGGAGTGTACAGGTGGCAGTCAGCTGATGCTAAAGGAAGAGCTGCAGCGGGCATTCGAGTCCAACACTTCAACCCAGAGCTGTCCCAAAGCAAGGCAGCCCCATGGAGCTGCTGCTAGGCAGCACCCTGTGGGCAACACAAATGGCCCAAGCTGCTGACAGCTCGAAGTCATGAGTACTTCAGCTGCTTTCCAGAGCAGGCTCCTCTCTGGTGACACACATACTTCACCAGCCAATACTACCAGCATCAGTGATAATAAACCCCAGAGGACGTTAAAATAGATAGAAAGCATTTTCACTTCTCAGCTTGAGTTCAGAGTTTTGGGAAGAGCAAAAAGCAGTGCTATTTTTAGTATCACAAATAACACACAAGGACATTCTGAGAAACACTTGAATTTGTTCTCAAAGGAAAATGGCTCATTTACTCCTTGTGTGTTCTCAGAAGAGCTCAGTTATTATGTTCCTTCCATTTCATGGGGGAATGTCAAAAGGAAAGAATTTCAGGAACCCCACAAGCAAAGGCAGCAGTCACACACCAGATGCTCACCAGCAGCAGCACACTGCTGCAACCCTGCTTAGGGCTGCCTTAAATATCTTCATACTGAAATACCCAAGCACCAACATCCAGGCTCTTCCTTATTTCCTTTATCTTCGAGTGAAAAACCATACTCGAATCTAGACAGTAAGGTACCATCCCCACTAGAAACACCTTGTTTGTACTGTTACTGACAGTACAGAGAGCTTCTGCCACGCAGTAGAATGCCAGCAGTACTGGATTTTGTTCTGCAAGGAAGGAGAAAAGAAGCACAAAGGCCTTGCCAAGAAGAGCCACCTGTGGATCCACCCCATCCCACCTCTGTCCCAGTGCCCTGCTAGCACCTGTGGCTGAAGCAGGGGGTCCACTTGGTAATGAAAGAAGAATGACAGGGAAAGAACAGCAGTGGGAGCAGAACATAAGGTAAGGATCACTGACTGCACAGCCTTTGAGCAAATAGATTTTTTTTTTTCAAGACATAAACAAATACAGGTTTTGCCCTTTAAGTGAAGCAACTGACCTGCGATTGAGAAGCCTACAGGGCACCCATTTTGCAAACCTCAATTAGGTTTAAATTTAGTATAAATGTATCTGGTGGCTTGGCTCCCTGCCATAGGAGATCACTATTTTAGCTTTACAAGTCTTCTGAAAAGAAAGGCTCACATGGAATCACAGCAAAGGGAAGACTAAATTTCCAACACAAAAGGAGTTCTTGATGCCTCCTTCTTTAAATGAAGCTACTATTTTTTAGAGTTTCTCCTTAAAAAACTTCTCATTGTATGAAGAGAGAAAAGAGGAGAGGAGAAATTTCTTCCATGCTGTTTCTGTACCATGCTTAGAAATACCAGCAATGGTGAGCAGGATGTGCCCCCAGCACGCAGCATCAGTGTCGCACAGCAGCCAACCAAATGGGGTGCATGTGCAAATTCCACCTCTGAGCAATGAAATACAACCCCTCCAAGCCATTTCTTCATGACTGTATTAGCTAAGCAAACACCACTAATTCCACAGATGCTTAAAACAACAGTTAATTAAATGGAGACCAACCAGGGATTGCGTGTTTCATACCTGCAGTTTGACATAAAATATTTTATGATTTAATTTTATAATGATTTGCAATTATAATAATTCTTAGAACTAGCATCAGCATTTTGTAATCTATTTTGTACAGGAAACCAACTTTAAAACTTTTCTTTTTTTTTTTTTAAATAAAAGTTATCTATAAAAATAAGGGCTCTTACACCTCAAAACTCAGCTTTGTTCTATAACAAATCTGATCTCTTTTAGCTCTTCCTGAATGCTAAATAGTGCCCAGGGCCTTGAGGTGATGGTATTATTATGGCAAGCTTGTTTCCCAACTCAAGCATCAAAGGCCACCCTCACCTGATGCTTGGCCATCTCCATTCCCTCCAAAACCACCTTCTTAAAGTCCTCCTGTTTGTCCTGTGGAAGGAAAGAGGAGAACTTTCAGACTGCATTTCATAAATGAAAAGAATACTCTGCCGTGAAGGCCGTACAGTTGCATGGTTGGGTGCTGTGCTTCAGCTACAAAAATCACCCACCCCGACAAGTCTGATCCAGAAACGGCAGACTCAGACTCAAGCTAGTATGGCCAAAATACCACTAGACAAAACCAGCACTGCCAGTTTGTGCCCCTATTTCCAGCACTGCCAAAGGAGGTTTTCAAGCACGTTTCCCTTAAATAACAGAGCTTGAGCAACACCATACTATATGAATCTAAACACGAGTCGGAGTGCCCTGAAGGAAAATAAGGATCCATTCAATTTTTCTCAGTTATTTTGTGAGAAAAGCCCATAGCTATATGTAATAGTATTATCCTCTGCACAAAGAGGAAATGGCCTGAAGTCAATATTCATTATCTCATGTTTATCTCATCATCAAACACCTACCTATGGTTCAGTGTGCAACTGCTGCCATGACTAAGGGGTTCCAGAAATTCCAGGAAGTTTTCTGAATTCTTGATGCATACTGAGTCCTGACTTCAGGCATGTATCTCAGCATACAGTACTTACCAGCAGCATGTATATTTATAAATCGCACATGATGTATAAATTCATGCACAGAGATTACGTGGAGTGTGAAAACTTTCTAACAGATACTAAACTGAACACCAGGGTTAGAGGCTATGCCTGAGGAGCAGGCAGTTAAAACTCATTACTCCTTTATACATGCAAGAAGAAAAATCGAGTCTCATCTTCATGGTTCAAAAATAACAACATGCAAAATGCAGATATGCTTCAGATACTAGTTTTACCCCATAACTGTGAGCCTTGCTTCAAGAGCTCAGATCTGCCTGCAACTAAGCCATCCCTAAATTTAATGTAGCCACTTGTATATCAGTAGTTCCTTTACTCACTGAACACATTAGAGACTACAAAGGCAGTAGCTACAGCAAGCTGCCAGTGTTACAGCCCTGACAAAGACATCTAACCAGAAAGAAACCTGAGAATAAAATTTCAAAACTTTCTGCCATATGGCTTTGCACTTCCTCTCTGCTTCCCTGGCTCAACCACCAACATTTCCCAGTGAACTGCTTGTCCAAGAGGGCTCTGTCCTCACAGAAGGAACAGCAAAATATCTGACAGTAATGTTCTTACTTTGCGGCAGCAGAAGGGATCTCTCTGGGACAGGGCTTGGCCAGCTTCCATTGGCTTCACCAGCAGATCAGGCCTCCAACCCCACAAACTTGTTTAATACATCCCATGCACCAACAAAATGACAACCCTAATTCTGCTCCCACTCTACAAATTGTGCAGTCAAGATTTCCCCAGAACTGTGTCTACTATTTCTGCCTTCTTCCGTTCATCCAGTCCCAGGCTCTGCTCAGTCTCAACATTCTTAGTTCAATCATGTTTAAGAATGTAACAGGTTTTTAAATATTTGATTGTTATTAACAAAACTGGTTTTCTACTTCAAAAACGTAATAGTCAGACTAGCACCTACATATATGACTGGCTATCTAGAAGTGATTTTATGTTAAAATATATTAAATAATGGACACATTTTACTTTTTAATTAAATAATACTTGTAATTTAGAAATCCAAAGTCAGTGATCATGACCATCTTGACTACAGTAGGTTATGAAGTTTTCTGTTCTCTGATTAATTTTGGGGTTTTTTTGTTTGCTTTGCGCCTTGGTTTTCTGTTTGTTTGATTTGTTTTTTATACTTAGTGTGTGGTTTTTGCCTGATGTGAACTTGCGATTCCTCCAGCTGGAATCTCCTACACCAGAAAAAAATCCTTTCTGTTCTTCATTGTTAAAAAAAATTTAAAATATCCAAACCCAAACACTGCTGTGAGTTACTGTACATGAAACTTTTCAGTGAAAAGAAAAGAAAAAAAGCAACATACCTTTGCTTTTTTTCGCAGCAGCTTTGCCAGACGCACCACATAGGGTTTGAATTCCCTCTGATGTGTTCCTTGTCTTCGTACTTCCAAGCCTGAATCATCTGATGCTTCTGGAATAAAAGCCCAACGATACCTGCCATGAGATAACACAAGCAGACATTATCCATACTGAGCATGCAGGCTTTCCTCAGCAATCAAAAATATGAATGGATGAAGAAATCTGGTGAAATATCAGAGAAGGAGGGAAGAAAAAAGAAACCTAAGTCAACCCTCACAAGAAAAAATAAATGAAAAAAACCTTCAACATTAGATTTAGAAATACTACAGGGTACAATAGAAATACTGCCTGACACATTGTGTGCAAATCCTTCTAGCCTCTAACCTACATGTGTGCCTTTTAAACTGCAGCATAATTAGGGGTGTTTACAGAGCTGTGCCAGGGCAGCAGCCCTCACACAGTCACCAGTGTGCAGCGTAAAGGAAGAGGCATGATACTTTTCTTTTGTTCTTTGTGGCCTCTGATTCCCAGGATCTGCAGCAAATGCCAGTTATTTTGCATTCATTTTTATTGTTGAAACAGAATTGCAGAGGCACTGAGGAAGCAGTTTGTACGCATGCCCACTACTGATCAATAAAAACCTATGGGATCCCCTTTCTGAAAAGGTTTGCTGCCACATCTTCCAGACAGACTGTCTGGAAGAGTAATTGAAGCAAGTCATGCTGAGATGACATGCAGATCTCATGCATTACTCACTGAGATTGGATGGGTGTATTTTTTCTTAGGCATTACTGCAACTAAGTACTTAAAAAATAAAACACTTGAATAGATCACTACTACTGATGATGTCTCAAGTGTGGTAAATCTCTTGCCAAAGGCTAAATCAAACCAGTTTGAACTAATTTGATATGCAGCATCATGTGTCCTGGGGACCACTCATATACTGTGAGGGAATGAACTAGGGGCTGCCCTAGCTGAAGTCCAACAAAAGAAGGGAAACAGAAAACCAAAGACTCTTCTGCATGCTAGAATTTTACCGAGAAGCATAGAAAAACATCCAAAAACTTAAATGACAATGTTTTCTACTCACATCTGAAATTGAGGCAAGTTTTCAGATGGTAAAGCTAGAGCCAAGTCCAGAAATTTGCAAGCAGACAAATACAGGTTCAACCACCTCTGGCTGTTGTAGGATGTGGAAAAACCATTGCCACCTGTATAAGTTGTCTCCAAACCAGCAACAGATGGGCCAGACGTTCTAAAATATATTATAGCAAGGAGGTGAGTCATAGCAACCTTCTGCCACAATGAAAACTTTTTCTTACTTGCCTTTACAAAATACAACTCTTTATTTACCAGCATAATCCTGAATGCATAAATTGAGCCAAAACAAGTTTATGCCAAGAGTGCAGTTCTGTATGCATATATATATATATGTGATAAAATGTCAATATATAATGAATGTGTTCACTGAATCTATTCCCAAATATTCAAATTATGAGGAAGTTTAAAATTGTCATTCATATTGATATTATTTTATTTGAGGGAAAAACTCTCCAAAAAACCAAAGAGAACCTAGGGAAAAAGTGAGCAAAACTTGGGCAAATAGCTCTGGCTCATTTGAGAAATCTGCTTCTGCTGCTAGCATTGACTGAAATTGGATCACATTGTACAGAAAATAGATGAGACAAAAATGGATAACAAAACAAGAAAAATTATCTACCTCATTTTTCTAATATGAGAAGAAACTACACTTTTATTTAGACATAGAAAAGATGCATTAGTCTTATTTAGAATAAGTGTATGACACAGAAAAGGTGTAAGTCGTGACATGCCATGCATAATTTAATTGCAGCAGCAGTGCATTTTAGACACTGTAAGAACTCAGACACTTGTATCATTTCCCTTAGTGATTTGTGAGCAATCTGACAGCAGGACTTCTTTTGTTTAGTCCTGAACAGTCTGTCCCTGGTACTGCAGTCACACTGAACTACCCTTTACCTGTCCTTCTCATTTGAGCTCAACTATAAGACAAGTTATTTCAACAAATGACTCAACTCCCCATCAGGATACCAAGGGATTTTTATCAAGTTAAACAAGCAGGAAGTTCATACATTTACCTGGAAATGTCTTCATCAGCAGTGAGCTCCTGTTCCATCAGTAAAAATACTTGCACCTGAAGATCAAATGCTACATTTTAATACCATTTTTAATGGACTGTGACTCGGGAAAACACTACAGGAAAGGCTGAGTAATAAGCCTTAGACAAATAGTTTGGAGCTTTATTCCCTCTCCTGTATAAGTGGATACTGGCACCCTAAAGCTCTTTCATTCCTTATATATAACCCGAATAACACAAAAGCCACAAGGAACTGTCTCTTCTATAGCTAGGAAAGCTCTCAAAGGCTAATCCCCTCCACTATCTAGAAAGAGAGCAATTCCTAAATGAAATAAGAATAAAGAATCATTTAATGGAGCAGTCAGGCTCAGGTGTGAATCCCAGAAGCACCACAGTCTTGCTAACTGAAAGTAGTTCCAAGACTTTGGTAACATGTGTAAAGGCCAGAGGACAGCACAGAAATCAGAAGACCACATGGAGTAGAATGGGTTTTAAAGTATTCATAGTATTGGCAGGCTTAAATTTAAATACATCTACTGCTAAAACAACACACTTTAAAATATTTTATATAGCTTTTCCCCTTCTATTGCTTATATCTCTGGTTATTCAAGGACTAGGTTAGGCATCTGCAGATTGGAAAAAAAAAAAATCATCACAGAAATGATGATGGTTTGCTCCCTCTGTCATTCAGTCCTTTGGGAACTCCTTGAATAGCAGGTGGAATTGATCACAGCATGCACCAACCACTCTCCTCCATTCCCACTGCCAAAGCTGAAACCCAAAAGAGTTTGTCAAACGGCCAACACAGGGTAGAAACTGCAGGTAGAAACTCTGCAAACAGGTATTTTTACTGTTTTGTTATGAAGAGTAAAATGAGAAAGAAGAAATCTGAGGCAAGCCTCTTATAAATCTAGTCACAAAATCTAGCCACAGTGCAATCTGAATGACCATCAACTACCAATAAAACATGGATTCTGACTCCTATACATAGATTCTCATCCCTATTGCTGGAAGAATGACCAGGAAAGTAGAAGCAGGAAACACTGAAAAAGAAGAGCAGGAGTGGGAATGGTGGAGAGGGTACACAGAAACTGAAGTAGGATTCAGTAGGGAACAATGAGGGGAAATGCAAATTTAATTTAGGAGACAGCTGAAACAGTGTAAGCCAACAGATGCTCAATTTCATCACAAAAAACAGACACCAGGACTAGGAAAATAAGTCAGCTTTCAATTTGTGGCCATTGAACATTTATTTGTACAATCTCTAGAGCAGATTTTCTTTAAAATCTTGAGGAGGAATGAGGCTGTGTCTCAGATGTGCACCAGTCTTCTGAATAATGAACGACACCTGCAACTCACCAGTTCAGTGATCATGGTTGGCCAAAGTGAGGTAAGGTGCTGTGGAGACATTCTTAAAAGCAATACTCTGAAAAACAGGAACACTTGGGAATGAAGGGTGGGCACCTGTGGCAACCGGAGACTTTCTACCAGCCTTTCTGAAACAAAAAGCCAAGAGGGGTCCCTCAGTTCAGAATAATTCCAATGAGAATTTTCTCCTTCCCTCATTTACTCTCAATGTTAACTGGAAGTATCTGCCACTTGACTAGTTTTATTCTGTCAACATAAAGAAAAGTTGACAGAATAAAACCACTCCACCAAAGAAGGAACAAAAGAGAGAAACCTCTAAAGAGCGCAGTTACCTATTTTGGTTAAGTCCTCTACATAAATGCAATAGTGCATCTGGCAACTTTGCCATGTATGCAGAGTTTCACCCATTACAACAGGAGGAGTTAACAGATTCCAAATGATACAAAAACAGCCTGAACAACCAGATGTATTATTGTTATTAAAACACTGCATCATCATAATACTTGAGAAATTACGAAGGGATGATACAGTTTTATTGAATTACGAACACCTTTAGGTGTTCAGTATATACAGGTGCAGACACAAAGAAATTTTTCAGTCAAACCAACACACATGCATGTTGCATGTCAGACCAGTAAAATCACCTGATTCCATGAACACAGCAATCTCAGCTACTAACTTGAATGGAAATTGTAAAAAACACCAAACAAAAACAAAAACAAACAAAAAAACCCCAAAACAAACAAAAAAAAAAACAAAACAACTAACCAACAAACCAAATAATTTTACAAAAAATAGATTCCAGAAAAAAAGGAAACAAAAAAGCTGATGCAATTGATTTTCCATATACAAGAAGAGACAAAGTGTCCCTTTGGTGGCATGAAAACATGATACATCTAAAAGCTGCTGATGGAACTATTTAGCATCATCTTAAAAAAAAATCCAAGCAGTTCCCATTCTCAGTCACTTAAGGTAAAGGGTCATTGCAAGAAATAAACTTCAGTGATAAATAGGACAGATAAACTGAACAGAGGAAAAAACACCAGCAAAAGAAGTCAAGAATTCAAAATATCAAGGTCAGTTTTCCTATTTATCCCTGATTAATAGTTTTTTGTACGTCAGATGTTCATGTCAAAACATATTGTGCAGGTATCCAAGGATATTGATCGAGGGATAAAATGACAGATCAATGAAATTATCTGGATTGAAGTCAACTGGCAACCACAAAATCTGCAGAAACTTTGCTTCAGCTAAGGAAACAGTATCACACACGATATTGCAGGATAAAAATTTAACCTGTTGTCACACTGTC
>PYHW01010334.1:10415624-10434101 GCA_013186435.1 Turdus rufiventris
TCCATACTTACTCATCAAATCTCTGAATGTGGTTTTGTCATGAGTCATCAAATTATCCATAATAGCTCTCCAACTAAAAGAGGAAAATAATACACAAATCAGAAAAGCAAGAAAAAAAAGCAAGAATTTTAAGGAACATTTGCAAAACCTTTTCTGCTCTTTAAGTTTAGGCTAAGGCTTCCCATCCAAGCTCTCTGCTTCATATGGTACCATTTACTTGGTATTATTTGATCTGAAATTGTGTTTCTTGAATCCCCTTCTCCAAGAAAATAAGGGATGCCATTCAGAGGGACCCTGATAGTTTTAAGAAGTGGGCCCATGAGAACCTCATGAAGAGGTCAAGTGCAAGATCCTGCAGAATGATCAGAGCAATTCCAAGCACAAATACCAGCTGAGCACAAAATGAATACTGAGAGCAGCTTTGAGAAGGACTTGGGGCTGATCGTGGATGCACAACTGAATTTCATCTGCCAGTCTGTGCTCACAGCCCAGAAGGCCAACTGCATCCAGGGCTGCACCAGATGTGTGGCCAAGAGATCAAGGGAGATTCTGCCTCTCTTCTATATTCTGGTAAGACCCCACTTGGAGTATTACATCCAGCTCTGGGACCCCCAGAATAAGAAAAATGTGGACTCATTTGAAGGGGTCCATGGGAGGGCCACAAAGATGATCAGAGCTGGAGCACCTCTCCTATGAAGACAGGCTAGGAGTTGGGGTTGTGCAGACTGGTAAAGAGAAGGCTTCAGGGAGATCATGTAGCAGCTTTCCAGTACCTAAAGAGCCCCTAGAAAGCTGAAGAGTGACTTTTTACAATGGCATGGAGTGACAGAACAAGAGGGAATTACTTTAAAAGTAAAGTAATCCTATTTTTAAAGAGGGCAGATTTAGATACTAGGAATAAATTCTTTATTGTGAGGGTGGTGATGCCCTGGCACAGGCTGCCTGGTGAAGCTGTGGATGCCCCATCCCTGGAAGTGTTCAAGGCCAGGCCGGATGGGGCTCCGAGCAACCTGGTCCAGTGGAAGGTGCCCCTGCCCATGGCAGGTGGATTAGGACTAGATGATCTTTAAGGTCTCTTGCAATGCAAATCATCCTATGTTTCTATAAAATGCTAACTATGTTTTCTTCACAAAACTTTTTTTTAAAATGTTAAGATTATTTTTAAAAATAGATTTGCGCATAGAAATATACCTTATATAAGTTTCAGATTTCACATGGTAACCTATACCATAGAAAATCTCTATTTCTCTCAGTAAAGATCTGTTGGGAAATTCTGGCCCATGTGTCGATAGAATACATAAAATTTTTAAGGGCCATTGATACAAGGAAGAAGAATAATGTCTTACTGGTTAACACACGAAGCATCCATCTGGAAGAAACTGGAATCCATAAAGAGGTCAAAGGCTTCCTTTTTCCAGGCCCTCCTTGTATACTGATATCCACTGAGACTGCTTAATAACTGGACACAAGCTCGATAGCTGGATGCATTGTGAGCACTAAAAGCAAAAGTCAACATAAACCAGTTTTCAATTATTGCTCTATAGAAAGTTTGATAGACATCTAATTCTCATCATGCCTGTTTCAACTTAAGTGCCACCATCCAAATTTCTACTGGCTGTACACATCTGCATCAATTCAATAAACTAAAGATACCTGTGATTACGGAGATAGGGCACAACGTAGTGCATAATATTTACAAGCAAAGGAATAACTCTCTCTTTTTCATCACTGTAGAAAACCATGTCCAGGAGATGAGCCAAAACCTATAAAGTGAGAAGCAAGATATATTATAATGAATTCTTAAACTGCTTTTAACCTACCATTCAGCATTTTTTTGTGTGTAATGTTCTTTACTGAACATTTAAGTTTGTTATAGAAGTGAGCACATTTTAGGTACCATGCAAAACTCCGAGTATAAGGATTCCATCATTTTTATAACACATTAAGGTAAAAGCACTGAAGCACAAGCCCCTGGTCAAAGCATTCTAGACAATAAACTACAAATAAAGAAAAAATTCAAAGACTGACTGCAATTATCAACAGTAAATAAGACGTACCACAAAGATAAACACACAGTTTACAATCAAAAAAGTTTGCTATATTACACATCTGAAAGGCCATGCTTTTTTTACACCTCATCCATCTCAATGGGTTAGTAGCAAAGATTTTTTTATACTTTTATGTGATAAGACCCAGAATCCATTCACATCAGCATTCCCCATTAAATCTCCTTCTCCAAGCTTCTACTCCAAAGCTTTTCACAATATAGAAGTTACTATAAGACACTATTCATTATCTCCAAGGAAACATTTACCTCAGAAAGTAAGGTCAATGCATGGACGCTATAAACAGATGGAGTTATATTTGAAGTTTCCATTGCTGGAGACAGCATATCTAAATGAAGATAATAATAAAAAAATGCCCAAAGTTAGCTTTCTCAAGCTATTATTTACCTTACAGCATATTTTAAAAACATACTTTGAAGATGCACAAGCTTTGCCAGACATACTAGTGCTGAAGAATTTAACATATATTTAAATATGGCAAAGCTGTTCACTTCATAATTTTAGCATGAAAGTTAATGTTTTGTTTTAAATAAAGATGAAAATGTACATACCTTCAACATCTGATTCTAAGTTGTTTCCATCAACCATAATCTTGGGGGAAGGCTTAACCTCTAAGTTTCGTCTTAGCCAAGTGGTTTGCTCCAAGGAAGAACCAGCAATTGCCCCAATGGCATCCACTATCTTGTGTGTTACATCCTGGTAGAAAAAAAACCCCGAGCATTTTAAGAACTTTGTGCAGAAGGGCTGTATTCATTGACCTGACATGTAGAAAATCCATATAATCATTTATAGAATAGCTTTCAAGTAACTTCTATATTATCAGTGATTAATAGCTTCACAGCAGAGGACAGCTTTTTCAACAAAGTGTAAATATAAGAAGACATTAAAGAGTAATTTCATACTACATAACTGATATCAAATATTTCTAGTACATTTAAGGATCTAGTTCCAACCCCACTGCCATGGACACAGACATCCCACACTAAAGCAGGTTGTTCAGAACCTCATCCAAGTGGCCTTAAACAATTTTAGTGACAGGGCATACGCAACTTCTCTGGATGAGCAGTTCCTGTGCTCTGTCTCTCTTGTGGCTTCCTCCAGATACTGGAAGCCTTCCCTTTTCCAGCCCCAACAAACCAAATTCTTTCAGCCTTTTCTCTCAAGGGTGCTCCATCACTCTAATCAATTCGGTGGCCCTCCTCTGGACTTGCTTCAAGAGGTCAAGATCCTTCCTGTGCTGGGAACTGGATGATCTTTAAGGTCCTTTCCAACCCAGGTCATTCTACAATTCTATGATTTATTGTTCAATATTTTCAAAAGACACACACAACAAATTTCTTACCTGTAGATCTCTTTGATCTTTCTTATTCTCCAGACTCGGGTTTTTCATGATGAACTCATTAAGAACACTGAAAAAATATACAAATTAAATATGGATTTTCTTCTCACAATACATTATTCAGCAGTTTTCAGAGTTAAGACAAATCTGAAGACATTTATTTGCACAATATTTAGTCACTATACCGTCAGGGATTATTACTTATCAATAGTCCAGGAAATATCTCTTCAAGTTCCTTAAGTTAATTTTGATCGCAGGAGTTTACCAAGAACATGTTTTACTTGATTATATACAAAAGTATCTTTAGACACGGTTTACTAGGGAAGATAAACTGAAAATATTGAAGAAAATGGTCTTTGAAGCACTATACAGAAAATCATACTCAAAATTATATTTCTAACAGTCCACAAACTGTTTCCATGCTGAGAATTCAGCCCACTGAAGTAGGTTTCAAATACCTAAGAAATAGTAATTGTTGTTATTTTTCAGGAAAAATCAGAAACATCTGTTGCTTAAAGAGTCTGAATCACTGAAATAATCATTAAGGTAACGTCGTGGCTTGTCATACTATAATATAAAATTTAATTTATGCAGCCCTTCCTCAGAGAAAAAAACTAATTTGATAAGATTCACAGAACTCAGGCAAATAACTTTACCAGTCAAAAGTAAGAGACAGATTTAAAAACACTAACACTTCAGAATAATTTCTCACACCTACATTTGAGCATATTTGAAAATAGCAAATATCAGGAGCACTTACCCAAGTATGAGAAACTGTCCTGGGGCTGGAAGACCAACCTGTATGGAATCTTTTAACAGAAGCAGCAGTGCTGCCCAGCTGTCTACTAAGCTGGTCACTGGAATCCTAAGGGGGAGAGAGCAGCTATGTCAATGATGAGAACATCAGGTATTCCCCCAATTTCTTTTTACCTCACAGCTCTCCTGTCAAATATTGAGAACCAACACCCCTATAAATTCTTTTAATACTAGGTTGCTACACCAACTTATTAGGAAACAGATGAAGGCAGAAGAAGAGAGATATGCTTTTCATTACAAAGCTGGAATGGCACAAATGAATTACAGCACAATTAAGATCAGCTTTCTTAAGGTAGGGGGCAGATTAGGGCAGATTACCTGCAGGATTTTTAGGTGGGGGAAGAAAGGTGATGCAATACTATGGAACTCACAAAATAAACCACCTTTTTTTAATGATCCTACAGATCAAACCTACTGTGTCTTTACTATTTATATTGCATAGACAATTTATCATCCTATGACATAAATATGCAAAATATTCAAATTGATCATCTGCTTCTCAATGACAGAAATAGAATTTAGCTTCTTTTCTTACCTTTGAGTATAAGCATAGAAAAACTGCAACATGCAGACTTCCAGTGAAAGATGTTTCTAGAAAAAGATGTGAAACCTATGTCATCAGAAAGAAATGGCTTTTTTCCCCCCTCACCAGGGTAAAACTGACAATGCCATAATGTCACTGCAATGTCTAAACATACAGATTAATTTAACAGAATATTTAAAATGTCCTTTCAAACATCCCTCTGCAAAGTTAGCTTCTCTTCATTTCTCTCTTGGATACAGGGAAAATTTTCACATTGTGCTGCTCAGCTTTGCCAAGTGAAGTACCCATATCACCTCTGTTCTAAGCTTCTTCAAGAGGACATCATATAAATCAATAGGATCTTTACAGTTCCCATACCTTGTCCTTTGCTATGGCTGGAGGCTGCTTCAAAACTTCTTTCACTGTCTGTATGACAGTCTCTGTTCTCATAACACTGATAGAGCGAACCAGGTCGACCAGCAGAAGTTGTTCTTCACCTGCTGCAGGAATAACCTAAAAGAATCACATGTATGTCACAGATTATCACCACAATGGCTATGCAAAAACTAAGGTAGCTGTCCTCATGAGATTGAAATTTAATCAACTAACAGCTCACAGAGACTTGGTAGCACCTACTCTTCCCCTGAAGAATTCTGGAAGATTATCTCATTCTAAACTGGTATCTCCCTGACAGTACAGTTGCTAATTAGAAACACAAATACTGTCCATACTTCATTGTGTTTTTTTCACTGGAATGTCTGAATTTTCTTCTTCCCAAGACTAAATCACTTAAAAGTATTACCACTATTTGAAGTGACCACTGTAATATAAACATACCTTTGTCCTGGAAGTATTTTTGTTTTGCCTCCTTTCATTCCATACAAATGCAATAGCAGCCATGAAGTGAACACCATGATTCATTGAAATTGGACCCAGAAGTTCCAGAATCTGTTGTCTCAAATTCTGAAATATGAAGGCAGAACACATACCCCTTTAGATAAGGGCCTAAGCACTATGCTCAAAACACTTCCCCTGCAGAAAGCAAAGAGGTGACACATTGCATTGATCTGATACAATTCAGCTTAAAAGCATATTCAATACTTGCTTATAAAAGCCTGTTTTTTGTGGTAAGTGATGAGAACAAAGATATAGATGTAGATGAGAACAAAGGTATAAAAAATGCAATTTAGATTTAAGGGAAAGGAATTGAAATTACTTTGACAAAGGTATTAATGAACAACATAAATTATATTATCCCTGATGTTCTGACCTTAGTTGACCCAAGATTAATAGTGGTAATGGATGCAGCAGCTGCAGTAGTAGTTTTCTCTGAAGAATCTGCAAGGTGCAGGATGCTCCACAGTAAAGTCACAGAAGACATGATCATATGCAAGATAGAGAGGATCCCATTGCGTGCTTCAACCAAATGTTTCTGATCTACATTAACCAAAAGCTTGTGGGAGAGGAGAGGAGTATTAAATATCTACATAAACAGCATATTTAAAACAGAGCAAATTTAGACTTAACTAACATGGGAGTGTTCAACCTTAACTCCTTAAGAAGTTTTTCATTAATTCCTACAATATGTACAGCTTTGAGACTTTTAAAATAATAGAGAAACTTTTACTTGAGTAGTCCAACATCAAATGTATTCTGAACATGTGAGGCCTCATGTCTACAGCAATTGATTTTGTATCCTCCACCTTTGCACAACAATTTTTTTCAGAATTTTAAGTCTAGGTAATACTCTAGGCAAAATTATTTATTTACATAAACAAAGCCCACTTTTCAGTTACATTTAAATGAATGGAAAGGAAAGGACTGCAAGAATGGGAAGAAAACACAAAAATAAGATTACTGAGAAAACAGGGAAAAAGCTTCTTATGGAATCTGGACCAAATTCTTAACAGATACTACACTCAGAATATCAGATCTAAAAATACTGCTTGAAAAAAAAAAAAACTGTGAATATACAGAAGGAGCAGAAGGATAATGTTTAGACACAAGATGAACATAACAAAGGCAGTTTTAAAAAGTGGAATTTTAAAGGTCTTAAAGTAAAGGAATTCATACTTTAGTTATTACACAGTAACAAAAAAACCACAAAAAGAAGCAAACAAATAAGTAAGTATTCCCTCACAAGTATCAGACACAGAAACTTGTTTTTGTTTGAAATGTGTGTATTTTCAATAACCCCCCCATATTTATAGCTAAGACAATATATTTGTTATTTTTGTCACTCAGATCTTCATAACTGCTAATATAATCACAGTCCTTGATTTGACATGAAGTGCATAGGAATCTCTCAGACACCCAGGCAAGTTTACCTGGTGATACTGCGTAGATGGATCCAGGAGGCAGTAATGAATTATTGTTGTGATCCCTTCTAATAAAGTGAGAACCATATCTGGGGGAGTGACTGATGCCATCCAGAGAGGCCTAAAAGAAGAGCAGTATTTTAAAATGAGTTAATCTGGCAGTAAAGTAATTCAACACAGTCAAACCTAGTTAAAAATAATATACCTTTACATACACATACCTATTATCAGATAATCCTGTTTCATATTTATACTGCTGAATTAAATTATCCAAGTTCCTGCAGAGCTGAAGAGTCACTGAAACAACCACCCTTTGAAGAACTTTCCCCATGTAAGGCAACGTAGAAGTGATAAGGCCAATCCACTGGGGATGCATTTTACAGGCACAGTGCTGGTGCAAAGCTCGTATCACTGCGCAGAGAAACATGCCTTGGCAGGTTATTGGCTGGGAATGTAAATACTGCAGAGAAGTCATTGGCTGCTGGGGACCAATGTGCTCCAGGTCTGTTATGGCAAAGTCAAACACCGTCTCGTTTTCCTCAGGCACAGTCATTACTCTGTGTTCCAGCACAATCAGCCGCTGAAGCACTTTCAAAAGTTGTGACTGCAGAGTACTACCATTGTCAAATTCATCCTCAGAAAAATTTATAAGGCTGTCCTCAGAGAAGCCTTCTTCTACAGCCACTATGTTTTTTCCAGCTGTCTTTTCACTGTGCCACTTCTGGGCACTGAAGATAGAGGACAGCAGACAATGCAGAATCACTTTCTGAACCTTGCACTTAGACAACATGTCTGAAATAAAACTAGGAAAGCCCTTGGCAGAGCTTTCTATCACTTTTGCCAACTCAGCAAAGAGAAGTGTCAGAATTTCTATATTCATCATTTGCATGTTGCGGTTTCCTATGAGGTCTTGTGAGGTTACTTTAACGTGAGTTGGATAATGGCTCCGCATGTAGTATAAACACAAAGAGATAAGAATTTCTATGTACATAGAGCTCCGAAAGTTATGGTTAGAATCAACTGGGATGTGACTATAAAAATCCTTGCCCATAACAGATATTCGATGCCTGGCTAGAAGATTTTGGAGCAATGAAAGCTGAGGAGTGTATGCATTGTTGACACTGGTAGTAGAGATGGCACTTACAAAAGCTGAAGGATTTGTTTTCAGAATTGCCTTAATTGCAGAAAAAGCATACAATGTCCTTGAAGAGTCATACAACTGGAGATAAAGCAGCACATGTTGATACAGTGGATGGATATTAAAGTTAGGAGATTTTCGCATTCCTGGGGATCCAACATCACTTTCTATTTCTGAAATTTCTCCTTCTCCACAACTGTACCAATTTTCTAAATCAAGACCATCACTAAAGAAGACATTTGTTTGTTTGAGCTTTTCTGTTTGTGCTTTCTTCTTCTCTTCATCTTTCTTTTTGGCTATTTTTACCTTAGGTTTTGCACCTGGTTGCTTACCAGCCTCTTTAACAATTGTTTCTTTTTCTGACATTTTTTCTGGTTGCTTTCCTTTAAAGCTGAACTGAATACTACTGTGGCTACGTTTTCTAGATTTTGATTCAGTGGAAGAAAGAGTGAGATCAGAGAAGGACTGCTGGCTTTCTGCAATACAAGGTGAAGAGTTATTTCTTGACATTTCATCTCCTAAGCTCTCAAGTCCAGTCTCAGTTGAGGCTGATAGTAACTGTGAGCTGTCATTACTAAGTAAACTACTCTGGCTACTTTGAATATTTTGATCACCACTTTTTGCAACCTCTACAGAGTTATCCAAAGAGCTGAATTTACATGAAGCATCCTCAGAGTGCAGACTGTCTTCAACTGGTTCAACTTCTTCTCCGAGACCACTTACAACTTTGCATATAAGATCTGTAACCACTTGTTGCACAATTTCATCAGGTGAGTCTTCCTTCAGAGTCTGAGAGCTATCTTGAGCACTCAGGCTTTCTGTTTCCACTTCATAACTGATGTTGTCTCCAGTAGATGACTGGGAACAGCCAGAGTCAGAACTCTGCAGTATTTCAGCCTGATGATCAGGAAGGTCAAAATCAGACACAACCATTGGTATGGTCTCACTGCTGGTACTTAACAAGGAAAGCCTGTCACTCAAAGGGTTGACAGTAAGGCTGAAGTTCTCCATTTCATCCACACCAAGTTGTTTCTCATTGACTTCTTTAGGTATAATAAGTTGTCCTTGGCTTACAGGCATGTGGGAAAATGCTTGAAGAAGAAGACAAAGAAATGCATACATATAAGATTTTGTTCTTCAGAATAAGAATTCAGAATTAAAATTTAGAATTTAATCTATTATTGACACTTCAAATTATGAAAGCATGGTAAATAGTGTCTTTCCATCTCACAGAAGAAAAAGTATGCTATTAAGCAACTGACATATTCACAAAACAAACCAAAATTGTTTTAGCAGCACGTGAGCAAAACAACACAATTCTCCATGAAACATTATGCAGTCTTATCTGTTTTTGTTTTCACAAAAAATAGAATTAATAAATTCTAAACTAAAATTACACAATACATGCAAACACCACCAAAACCTATTGGTATGTTTCAGCCAGCCCCACATCATTCATTAAATAGTTTAATTTCTTGGTTAAGCTTCAAGCCATATTCTTATGTTCTACCAAGACTCAGAAAGATGTAACAAAATGCTCTGTGTTGAAATACTTGCACGTAATTTTAATGTAAAAACAATACAACTTTAAGCACTACTTGGGACACACAAACTTGAATTAGGAAAAAAACTACAAAAATGCAAATATAAGCCATGGCTATTCCACCACTTTTTTCAGTTACACTCAAAAATTCCTACTGTGTTTTTCACATTGTATATAAACACAAAGAAAGAAATTAGGGGACTTTTTACAGTCTCCTTGTGCACATACCATCAGCACAGCTGAACTTCTGCATGAACTGCTTTTCATTTTCTTCTTCAGGGTGATTAGGAGATTTAGTCCAGTAACATTCAGCCTGTACTCGCTGAACAGAAACTCGCTGAGTTTTTGGGTGGAGAAGCAGTAGGAGCAAAGGTTCAAGCACCCTTGCAATATCATGTCTTTGAAGCACTTGATTTAACCAGGCTTGTCCCACTGACCAAGTAGAACCATCCAAGCTATTGAGGCTGTCCAGCATGATAAACAAAGATCTAGAATGGAAAGAATAATAGTGGATATTGTATACTACTCACAGAGTAATACCATTTTAATCAGTTATACAATAAATTCAAAGTCAGTACATACCCCAGTGTCTTCTCCATACAAAGCAGTATTTTCTTTGAAATCAAAACTTTGAACCTGATCTTTGTATTTTAGTCTAGTCTAATGAAGGACTGGGCAGGAAGAGCTAGTAAAATCAGTTATAACAGTTGCTCTAATACTACCAAGATCAAATGTTTGTACAGCCATTAGCATAACAAGCCTCTGTTGCCTTTTAAGTGGTACGCCATTAAAAATATACAACTTTAAAAGCCAATTCATAAAGTTATATGGAAAACATTCAAAGATCTTGTCTTTAAGAACAGAGAGAAGAAATATACTTGACAATTCAGCAGTTCCTACCATCGTTATTTTCTTCTTTTAATACTTTTAGCCTTGAGAATCTTTTTCAGACTTATGGAAAAGCAATACATATATAGGATTCTGTAGTTCTTCAATTTTTAAAACATCCTATGTTGCCAGCATAATACTATCAAAGCCTCGGAAGTAAAATTATTTCAACTGAATCAGACTTGCAAACACCAACCTGTCAAAGGTGCGGCCAAAGGAAGAAGATTTGTTAATATGAAGATCTCGTGTGAGATGCCATAGCACTGCAAACTTGGCATGAGCTTCCATTCTTACTTTCTGTGGACCAAACCATAAATTAGATGTGTCAGAATGTAACAACTTCTGATAAGAACAGGAAAAAGTCACCCAGTATCCTAAATGATAGAAGATATAATGAAATTAACTTCTTCGCTTATATGTTTAAGTACTATTTTTTAATCTTAAAAGCAGTAGTAGCCAACAATAGGTGTCTGTGAGCAATTTAGTACTATGAAAGGATTCCCTCCTATCTTGATCTTGCCTTAGTTTTAAAGTTTAGCCTGTCTCTAGGGTCAAGTTATTTTTATTCCATTATTGCCGTACTAGAAAGAAACAGAAGAATTTTCTAGCTAGGCATGTAGATGGAGTCCTTCACTAATGTGTAAAATTTAGCTCTGGAACAAATTGGCCAAATAGGACACGCTTACTGCCCAAAATATTCATAATATGCAGAATATCACAGAATATCCTGAGTTGGGAGGAACCCACAAGCATCACTGAAGTCCAGCTCAGGATATTTAATGGTAAAAATGGTGTAAAGTAACTACTGTTCTACTTCTCTCTTTCTCCCAGACTGAGGTTGATCCAGGCAAAGAATTATTCCAGCAAGGATGCAAACAACAGTAAATGACATTTGAACACAAGTATAAAAACAGCTTCACCCAAAAGACAGGGAAGCTAGTAAATATTTGTAGCAGTGAACAAAGCACAGCAATCAGGACAGTTGCACCAAAAAAAAATAATCAAAATTACTCAAGTACTATAAGGACCTAAACAATATTACTTGATGATAAGCAAAGACAAGAGGACAATGATTTTCACTTGTTTGTTCTTAGAATATATGATTATAGGAAATGAACAGTAGGTGTATTTACCCTTAACCAAAGTGAGAAAAAACTAAAAAGTGTTAAAACCACTGACAATCTAGCATACTTCCAGACAGTTTACATCATACAACTTAAGAAGCTTTGCAACAGCTTTTTATTATTATCTGCCACAATAATGAAAACTTTAAGTAAAAGCTATGAAAATTACAAAAAAGGCAAACAGTTCATGTTAAAAAACTAAAAATAAAGCAGAACAACCTCTCCACACCAAAAACAAAAACCAAGAGAGACAGCAGCATTCTAGAAAGTAAAGCAAACATGACTCGTATTTAGAAAAAAAATGCTTCTCACAGGAAAATAATCCACAACACTGCTGCAAAATGTATAGTTACACAAAATAATTCACTGATAGTTATTGAATAGAACGAAAATACCAATTCCCAAACACACTGAGATGACTCCATGTAAGCCCTTTCAATCCATGCTGTGAAGATGTAAGAAATTACTGTTTTCTCAGGAAGGTAGGCAGAAATGAACAAGTTCTACATCCAGTCACAGCAGTTTACAGACCAGCCTAAATGACACTAAAAATCATTTTTAACTACTAAAAACACTAAAACCCAATCTTAACAATACAGCAAGCCGTGAACTGCACCAATTGACAGACTGGCTCACATTCACTCTTGTTGAAGTGGTAACACTGGTAGATTGGCAAAAAGGTAAGTACTCCTGAAGTCACACAACCACAAGTTGCTAGAGTGTGTAAGTAATTCCCTACCATTCATACTGTTGGAGCTGTGAAAATAGCTCATATACCTAAAATTCAAAGCACTACAAAGGCCTTAACTCAAATGCCAAATTGACAGCTTCTATGTGAAACAAATTTCTAGGTGAGGAAAAAAAAAATAAGTAAAGTACCTGTCATGACAAGAACTCCTAACAGGAAAAACTAAGCACACACTTTAAGTATTGGGAAGCATCACATGACTTTGATGAGATAAAGTCTACTGCATAAGTCTGCTGCTGAATGGTAAAAAACTTCCTTTCATCTAGCATGAAACTAGAGGCTCATCACAGACTTAAAATAACATTTGAAACATAAGGCAACTTTTTTTTCAATACTGAAGTTATTCATAGCCTCCTCTGAGGGACTGAGTCCTTTTTCTAAATATATTTCTGTATACACTTTACTCATCTTTAAGTAAATACATTAACAACTTGCCTTGTCTCTGTGAGTCAGCTGCTGACTAATAACATCTTCACAAATGCTGGAAGATGGGACGAGGTTGTGCAGCTGGTAGAAGAGCTCCACGCTTTTCTGATGATGCTGAGGAGTTCCATCACCCAGCTGGTCCCAAAGAGTTAAAGCTATATGCTTTGCACATGAAAAGAAAAGTTGCAAGAGACAAGTGAATGACTGCCATGCTTTGTTTTGCTCTGTGCAACAATGGGAGACATCCCTATGACCAAGAGTCAATCTGTAAAATGGTTCCTTTTGTTTGAACAGAAGGAACTGTTCAAAACACTGCAATAACTTATTACATAAAACATTCCTGTCAAGGAGTCAGAACAGAAATAAAGTTTCATTGAAATATAATTAACTACGTAATATACCCTGCTGCTGATTATCTTTTGCAAAATATATCTTACATAAATTACACAAATGCAAAGATTGTTGAACAGAGTCCTACATTATGCATGCTTCAGTTTTATACCTTTGTGGATTAATGCTGCTATTCAATCAGATTGTGTTTATATCTTTAAAATATTCGTTTAAACAAGGATTTTCACACAAGCCGTCAGTAAGAAAATCGCAGCAGGAAAACTTACTGTGTATTTCATTTAAATTATAACACAGGTTATAACTCCTACCAAAATATTCAGCAAGAAAATTTGTTTTACTATATCAAGGATGGTAAAGGGGCAAAGTCTTATTGTTCACCAGACAGAAAAAGACTAAAGAAAACAGCAATGAGATACTGCATCTAACCTTGAAGAAATCTGTCTTTTCAGCCATATATCTCAGATTGCCTTGAGTAAGAGGAGGTCTGATGACAACAGCCACTCTTCCCTGGTTAGGACTAAGAGGCTGAGTAGCTTCCACACTGTTCAGATTTTCTCCAGTGACAACAGCAACAGATTGAGTCAATCCAACCAAGTCCATCACGAGGGAAATAGTAACACCCTGAACACTGAAATCGCTTGCCTGCTTGCAAGCATTCATTAAAATCTGTAGCCACAGTGGAGGCTGTACTTGCTCATAGTCTGAAATACAAATCACAGATGATACATTTATTTAAAAATCTAAATATTATGGAATTTTCCCCTTGTATTCCATAATTATATGTGCAATTGTCCCTTCGTATTTCAACCTGCCCATTGCATGGGTTTAGGAAAATGTATGAGAGAGGAAGATACATCAGGAAGTATCTTCAAAATATCCAATTACGAATGCAATACTGTATCAGTTCAAACATTTAGTAACCAAAAACGAATAGAAAAATTTTAACAAGGAAGAGGAAAATTTTATGGAAATGCATTCAGATGATTTCCTGCTTTAGGTAAAAGTGAACTTTTACTAGTTAGCATATCTTTTCATCCACTTTTCTTCTGCACAAAATTCTTCACCAGAAGTCAAATCTTAATACTCTAGATAGTAGTCTGGGATAATTCTGTAATATATTTTATAGAGCCTAGGATAATATATAATATACATGCAGACCAATTTTAAATTGACAAAAATAGATTTGCCAGGCACCACTTTAAAAATAGAAGTCTCTGAAAATTGATGGTTTGGGTGTAGCACTATGATTCATCAGACCATATTCTGTTTTCACTGTAGATGGTTATTTTCCCCTTTTTACTGTTCTCTCACTTTATCAAGCCATACTCTGGGTTGACACTGGAAGTGTCTTTCTCCAAAGTTCATAGTCAACTCTCCAAGTGAATATTGCACCCTTTCATTTCAGAGATATTAAAGTATCTTCTCTTAAAACTTCAAAAGGACTCTATTGATTACATTCCTGAAAAGGTAAATACATCTAGAATCAGACACAAATGAAGAAGTGTTATTTAATAGGTGAAAATACAGCACCCTTTTAGAATCAAGAGAAGAATGCAATTTCTAATTTATATCCACAGCTCCACTGGAGTCTAAATATACCTAACATCTCCATATTGTGTTCTAGAGGTTACAGATATAACCAATGTTTTCAGCTTCACTCAGTTCCCTTTTCAATTCCTTCAATTAAAGATAGCTGAGAAATCAGGCATACAGCAGAATTAAAACACAACTATGTCAAATATCAGATTAACCTGTCTTCTTCAAATAAACAGACTGACCAGTGATTAAGAGCTACTGGGTTATATCATTAATGCAACCCTCCAAAAATATGTTCCAAATCTAGGAAATCTTCAACAAACACAGACTCTCTTCTGCAGTACAAAAAGCTCATATCAATAAATAGGGTAGTGTGAGAATTATTGTAACTACCTTTTTCCATTCTCTGTTCCAGTGCAATTCTCTACTATGGGAAGTATTCTTTACTATTACCTTCTGCCCTGCCATTCTAAACAAGAGATGCTTACATTTGGAACAAAATCCTTCCTGTTGGTTTTACCCACCTACAATTGATACTCATTCCTCAAAGTTACTGTTTACTAGACTGCAAATGATATCTCACAAATAGGAACGTTCAGATGATGAACAAGAAAAACAAATCCAAGACATTTAATGAAAGTGAAAAGGATTCCCTAGAAGCACTGCCCTCATAGGAGGCACATACTACGCAAGCTGTACAGGCTCTCTGCTCTACAGCGCACAAGGCAGTGATAATCAAGCATTATGTGCACAGAAAGTAATAAGCAAACATTTAAGATGACATTTTATTCTTTGGACTCACTCATTTGTAGGTTGTTTGGGAGAAATAAATAAATAAAAAAAAATCTAGCATTTTCAGGGTCAGGCTATAAAAGCACAAATGTTCCAAGATAGATATTTTACAAAAGGTAGCAGATCTCTGGCATTGTCATACTCATAACTAATGAACAGCTATAACCACATTGCCTTCAACTGACAAATATTTTATATGTCTGGATGTTACAAAGTCAAATATATGCTCTGCTACTGGCAGAAGGAGGAAGACAGACAACACACCTTTAAGAACACAGAAGTAGAAGCAGTCATGTTAAATCAGCATGCTTGCTTCCAAAACAAAAAAACCCACTCATCTCCAAGCACTGCCCACCACTAGTCTTGACTTAAAAATTGCAAATAAGAACAAAAAGCTGCAACTAGGAAGTTTCCTAGAAAAAAATAAAACCAGAGATGACTGTGACAGTAGCCAAAATTAGTGTTACTATTTCTTGCATGCTCCAAGCATATCCACCATGAAAACATTTTAAGGAGCAACTCCCAGACTGCAGATCAGAAGTGGATCCAAAATTGGAACTGTAAACTGAAGTCTGGGTTGTTGGTTTTTTTTTTATTTTACAAACTGTAAAAAGGATTTTTCATCTAAAATGTCACAATTTATAGCAATCCATAACTGTCAATGTTTTAACCATGTCTGTATCTGAATAGTTTCATCTGTGAACACATCCATACCTCACCAAAACTCACCATTTTTATTTTGTTTCTTAGTGCAATTATAGCTAGAAAAACTTTTTTGTGAGAAATGTTCCTTTAATTGGAGCAAAGTAGAATTAATTAAATTAAATTTCTTAGCTGGATTTTTATTGGACATAGCTTACAATTTCCATGTTTTGTCAAAGTGATCAATGTGCACATCAATCCAAAATTGATAAAAGGAAGCTAAAAACATTTGATGTGAGCTGTGGTTATTGCAAAATATGACAAAGAAAAAATTGTGGCTCCATACAGTAAAGAGGAAGATTCAACAAGCCAGATTCTACTCTCTAGCTTCAATTTGCATAATTTATATTTTTCACCCCAATATTAATCATTGTCAAATTCCATGCCAGCAATATTCTTAAAAATCTATGAGAAAATAATTTCGTTTCCAAACGTAAACCAAATGACACAGATGAAAATGTAGATTTCTGAGAGGAACAGCAAACAGGAACACACGCATAGCATAATACTATTACTTAAATTTTTTTTTTGGCAGAAAAATACAAAAATATTATTTTAAAAGCAAAGAACAAATGAGAGTGCAGCTTACCAACTTCAGGCTTCCCAGGATGTAATTCTGAAGTGCGGTTTCCTTCAGCAATGTAAATGGGAAAGCTCGAACATTCAAGGTAGAGCTGACAAGCAGCAATAAAGGCAGGAAGGTATTCTTTCGGTGTTTTCTTCTTGTTTGTTTTCTTCACCTTAGCATCATCTTGTGATTCTCTGTCCCATTTTGTGCTCTGTCCTTGCACTCTAGTGGGGTCTACCGGAAGCTCTGTCCCTAAGGGCTGAGACGAGGAATTATTCTGAATGATATACAGGTTGATAAATCTGGTTAAAAACTGTTGGACATACTCCAAACAGCACTGCATTGCAGTCTTTTGGATCGTTTTCCCACTACGAGTTGCTGTCCCTTGTGTCATTACGGAAGGAGGCTGTACAATGGTCTCCTCGGAACCCACAGTTGATGCTGTCTCGGTCTCTGAGGAAGTGCTACCAACAATAGGGATGCCAGGTGTACTGTGACCTTCATTCAGTGCTCTGTCAATGTCATCATTTGTATCTGCCTGATATTGTACAAACTCCGTGAATCCACTTTCTGATGACCGACTGCTTGGAGGATTTTCACCATCTTCAAACACATCATTAGGATTTTCAAGTGACACTGATGGCACCTGAGTAAAATAAAAGTTTAATGATTGTTCAAAATAGGCTATTTAGGTCTTAGCAAAACAGTATTTATTAGTGTCTTCATTTGAAAGCAACAATTTTATTCCAGAGTTTTAAATGCATTCATACAAACACATTTTATGCAAAATTATGTCTGGTGTTTCTATAAGCCTGTCAGACTAAGCTAACATTAAAAGAAAATTGTTTATCAAGAAAAATATTTAAATATCATTGGTTTTAACATTTTCTTCAGATCACAACCATGTCTATTCCATAATGAAAGAATGCTGAAATACATAGGCATAGGTACTACTAATTTATACAACATCATAAACTATTAAAAACAAAGTTATAATTACAAAAATATATGAAATTTTCATTTAAAAACTACTAATCATTTGCAAATGGAAAGAAAATCAATCATCTTCTCTAAATGAGAAAGATGTTGCTGCAACAACAGTTCTTCATGACTTATTATATGTCTCTTAACTCCTTATCAGTTCAGAATATGCACAGATGAATGGCTTTTACTCAGAAAGCACCCACAGTAGCTTTTTGCACTGCCCTAGCCCTCTAGTGTCATAGTAACTGGTAGCATAATCTCTGTTTCTTGGTCAGAACGTGAGGTAGGGAAACAATTGAAACAAATGCATCAATCAGTGGCCCTAAATGCAAGTGCCCACTCACTTACAGTCCTGCATTTTACTGGTGATGGCAGATGTTGCCTGGCACCTAGCAGGCTCACATGTTGTTTTGACTTTAATCACTGGCTGTGTTAAATACAGAACTTGAGCATTATGTAATAATATGAAAGGTTTTTCCATTAATAAATAAAAACAGTGATATTACTATTTACAGTGAATAATGTCTTGCTTTACCAGAAATGGAATAAGAATGAACATTTGAGATATTACAACAGAAAACAGTGAAAGCTGTGTACTAAAAAGCTTGAAGACAC
>PYHW01010334.1:10445944-10468449 GCA_013186435.1 Turdus rufiventris
TTCTTTGTCCATATATAAGCCACACCTGATTATAAGCCACACTTCTGGGTTCGGACCAAAATTTTAGTCAAAATGTTGCAGCTTGTCATCGTGAAATTACTGTAATTGTTTTCTAAAATTTTCTAATTTCTGGTCTTCTAACTATTCCCTGAATAGTTAAGAGCCTTCTAATAGCTATAATTTTTTTGCTACTCTCTTCTGATTAGTTGCTGGTTTCGTATAAAAATGTAAATTTGTACTGTATTGATTTTATGTCATTTGGTAGAATTGTATTCTCAATTGCTCAATTTTTTACTCCAGAAAGGTGTGGAAAAGTGACTGGTGATCTGTTAATTCAATCACACAGAGATCTAATGAAGTTTAAAGCTTGCATACTGAAACTGTAGTATCAATGCTCTTTAGCATTCTTTTCTTTTCATACCATCTACACTGTTGTGCTCCAACTATCATTTGCACTCTATAATGCCTGTTCTGTTTCCTCCATTCTATGTTTTTAGAGAAAGAGTTTCAGAGTGCCTATCTCCATAAGTCAGCTACACCAGACTCTACCCATGAATGTGGCCCATAATTGCTGCTAGAGGAAAATGCACCAACAATTTATATGACGGAACGAGTTCCAAGATGACATTCTTCATCTTCTATGTCCATGGAGAGAGAAAGTGCCTTTCTGTCTTGTGAAAGACATTAAGCATTTCATTTTTCCAAGATTCTTTCACAGTAGTGCAAACACTGCTAAGGAAAATACAATCCTTCCTCCACTTTCAGTGGCCAATGGAATGAAATACAAACCTACCTAGAAGCCACGCATAAAGCCTTCGGTTGAGTGACATATCCCTACGCAGCACTACATGAAGGGCTGCTGACAAAATTCTGATCATGTCTGGACGTGTTGCCTGAAGAAGTCAGAAACACAATTAAATTTAACTATGAAAAGTAATGCTATTTCTATGTTAGCAGCTTAATGTTCATTAAATCATAGCTAGTTTCATGTTTTGACATTTCTGAATTCAGCATAGTACAAGAAAATACAATATTGCTCTTAGGAAACCAAAATATGATTATTGTTTGGAACAGATACTATATAATAAGACACATCCTTTAAAGACAGCAAAAATAACAGATTTGACCAACAGCTCCTTTTATTTTGCAAGACATTTCATTTTACTATGAGAAAAAAGCTTTGGAAGAAAATTCTTAAAATCCAGTTTAAAAAAATTAAAGTACTTTTTCAGTTTCTTACTGCTTTAAGTACTTGTGTAAGTCTTAATATTGAAAAATATTAATAATTGATAATTTCAACATTTCAATACCTAAACAGAGAGACACTCCAAATATTCCTACAGTAATTGATAAATGTGAATGAACCACTTCTACAAGCAAGAACACAGCTCTTTTTTACATAAAAGTGCAGGTTTTTCCTAACTTCTAACAAGATGAGAATCAGTCTTGCATAAGTTTGCCTCTAGGAGTTAAATAATTCATGGATCATTTAAAAACAGGAAATAACTAACAATAAATACAGCCCAAAAAAATTTATCTAGAAGTTATAAAGTCTATCTCCCACTACTGCTAGGGCTAACCACTCATCTGAAACCAAAAAACATTTTAAATTCTCTAGTGTTCTGAACATGTAGTGCTAAGAGGATTAATTTTTGCTGATTTTGAACACTGGGAATTGGAAACTTGCAAATGAACAGTTAATTTGCTTTCTCATCAAACTGGAGCAAATTAAAAGCTAAACATAATAGACTGAACATAATTGGAGCTTACATATATAGAAGTTAAAATTAACCTCAAAGTTAACACATCAAGTTAAAGAGCAGAGATCATGACATGAGAATACCCAAACCTATCAGAGAAACTTATGAGTGACTCTGTTGGAGCTTGAAGAAAATCATTAACAAAAACCAACCAAATACTGCTACTGACTTAAGAAGTGACGTATATTTAGGAATTTGTCAATTCATCTCTCATGTTAATAACCTACCTGGCTCATGTGGAAAGGAAAACAAAAAAGGATAAGGTCCAGTGTGCTCCTCTGCACTAAAACACTGGTATCTTGCACTGAAGTGCTTACTGCTTCCACCTGAAGTAATGGCAGAACCCCCCCAAAACAGTTATTTTAAGGAGGTAGATATAAGACAGCACTCAAAAATAAGAACAGTTATTTATAAATAATAAGTACTAAATGAAGTTATTTTAAATTTTGAATAATGAAACAAGATAAAACAGGAAAATAAAAAGTTTCACCACTGAGGAAACAGAATCAAAATATTCCCTAAACTATACAAAGAGCTTTTGCTTTTATATTACCAATCAATATCTTAAATTTAAGAGACAAAATTATTCTTTACATTATTTAAAAAAAAAAAGGAACCAAAAATTGCAACAAAACTCAATCTTAGCTGAAGCATATGATGAATGGAAAGTTTTACACAAAACCTAAGCAGTTCTGATACATTAATTCAGCTTTGAAACACTCCTATCATGCACCAAAACATCATTTTAACTGGAGCTATAATAAACATGCATTTTTATCTCTTCAAAGGCTAAGTTCAAAGACAGAGAACACATCTAAATCGCCCCCAGAAATACATTACATAATAAGTAAGTAACTTCAATGTTGTTACTTACTTATTATAAGTCCATTGTTCCATTAAAACATTACCATTAATTCAATGTCACTGCCAATTATGTAGAGTTGATCCTCCATGGACAGCTTTCTGTTCAGATGGGAGAGGACATAAGTGATGCCAGGCAAGCGAACTGCAGGGCTGGTGAGGAGGCTGCCCCAGAGAGCACTGTAGAATGCTGACTGATCCACAGCTGAAGCAACTTTCTCCAGTAGTGTGTTTGTTCTGCAGTAAAACCAAGTCAGCTGAATCAGGGCATCTATCACAGCTCCTGCCCTTGCCCCCAGTTTTAATAAGTATTAAACTTAATTGTTACAGGAAGGTCAAAGCTTCCTTTTGAGAGGCCAAGACAGGCCCAGTTATACACTGAACCTTATAATGCAGCCTGAACAGAGCAATCCAGCTAGCAAGCCTGTGGGCCAATCTGGCTTGCAAAATGCTTTTGGCCTGCCCACAGCTTCTCTTTATGTATTCCTTATGTACTCCTTATGTTCAAAGAGCCAAATAACTCCTTCATCTGCTGCTTAAAGCCAAGTGCTGCTACAGACAGAGGTTTCAGACAGACAGCAGGAAAGCATAGCTACTGAAGAAAAGAATCAAAGCAGATGGCTTTTGCCCTCTCACTCCTTGCACTGAGTCCTTCTGGTAATAAGAGGGCATAAAACAACCCCATTTCTTTGAGCACAAGCAATACCTGCCCCTGTCCTCATTTCCTCCAACTCATGTGGCAGCACCTCTACATCCTATGGAAGGCCCAGAAGGCAGGCTGGATAGACTGTGTTCCCTGTTGTAGTGATGCCAACTATACTGTGTGGGTGTCTGCCTACACAGAAATAGAAAAGACAGTGTTGAATTGCTCTTCTTACACAAGTTGTGAAAATTCAAGTTCCTGAAGTTGGAAATATCAAGAATATGTAAGCATGTGAACAATTCCAAGAACTGTAAGTGCTGAAGTGTAACTTCATCCTTTAATATGTTAAAATACTACCTTAGTAGCCCAGGTGCTGCAGTTATGTGTGTCAACCCATATCAAGAGTCACATAATTGTTTAAGTTGGAAAAGACCCTCAGGATCATTGAGTCCGACCCCGACCCAGCACTGCAAAATTCACCATTAAACCATGTCCAAACTGCCACATCTACACAGTTTTTAAATACCTCCAGGTATGGCGACTCCACTACTTCCCCAGGCAGCCTGTTCCAATGCTTGACAACCTTTTAGGTGAAGCAATTTTTCCTAAATCCAATCTAAACCACTCCTGGAACAACCTGAAGCCATTTTCTCCTGTTCTATTGCTTGCTACCTGGGAGAAGAGACTGGCATATAACACTAAGTCTGCTTAATGCCAATTCCCTTTGCATAACTACTAGCAGGAACAACTAACAGTTAATTTGTCCTAATTAATGCTAAGAACCTCCTACCATACCATTCTGTTGCAAATAATATGATACGACAGCATCAAATTAAAAAGCAACCACCTTGAAAACAATAAAATCCACATACAAGTACATAAGTGAAAAGTTACAGCAAACCCCCCCACTCAGATCAAGCATATCACCTTATTAACGTAAGCCTCCTTACCTTTCATAATACTCTGATCCCTCCTCTAACCCAGGCAGAATCCCAGTTAACAGTCCTTGCAGACCTGGTTTCAATGTTTTCCCCAAAGGGAGGTAATAAATCTCATACAGACTCAATAATGTTGGCTTGACAGACATAGCAGCATTGGCAAGGAGTGGAAATAGTCCAGAACTGAAAAATAAATTTTAACTTTTTTAAAGAAGCCTCTCATGTGACAAATTTATTTCTCTCTAAAGACTGCTACAGGCACATCAGATTTTTTCTTCAAATTGTGCATAAGCATAGACTACCAGACAATATGACTGCCTTTAGATGGACAGGTTGGTATATCCCAAGGCTGATATTATGAGCTTTATTACTATTGTGATAACAGGCCCAGAGATGACAGTCATTCACCAATAAAACAAATATGATAAACCAGAAGCATCTCTGCATAACAAAATGTTAATTTTGCCCACATTGAACCACATCACAATGAAAACTGTATTTAAAAATACATTTTCTTTGCGCTTATTAAGGAAAAAACAAGATTGGATAAGAACAGTTTGAGGAGATTTATAGAAATAATTTTCTGAAAGAAAAATCATGGTGTTTCACTTCAGCAAGTAACCTCAAGGTAACATTTAAGACATTTATACTGATAAGTGGCATGAAAGTATATATATTTACTTTAGAAATTCAGTCTGAAAGCAGATAGCAAAACTAACAATAAAATCTATGCACACTACTGTTCATAAAACACCCTGACTGAAAAAACTGGATGTTCTGAATTTAATGGAATGCAAGTTCACAAAAGTTATAAATGTGATCTCCTAAGAAGTTACAGAGATACTAAGATTATATTTGCTATTGCTACTAAATATCATAAATTATTACAAACTGTACCAATAATCAAAGGCACATGAACACAACTACAATTTTCAAAATCATTTAGGACTCAGGTTAGAAGACCCTGACATATGAAAAAAATTAAAGAACAGTAAAAAAAGTAATTTTAAGGAACGGGTCTTAAAATGTACACCTACAAATCTACTGTTAAAAGAAATATCTATGTGGATAGGTTATTGTCCATGATAGAGAAAAGAACTGTACAAAACTCATTCCAAAATACAAGACTTTTGTGAAAATGTTTTTTGCCTTTATCTGTCTAGCAGAACTTGTCCTTTATCATTCTCAACTGGCTTCTTTTTTCTATAGAAAATGTCTTCTTGTTCAATAAGCAGCCCACTAACCCACAGTCACTCTTTGTAAGGCTATTACTCACACTTCAAGATTTGATGTTCAGACACTGGCATTCTGCTTTCATGACAAATACTGGAATCTTTGATAATGGCGTAATGTGTCTTTGCCCTAGCAGCAGTAACAATAGCTTTTAGTTAGATTATACAAGGTAGCATTTTCCATTACCCTAGAACTCACTGTTAATGAGATCTTGCTACTGAATCACTGTACAAGCAAAAAATGTGATCTGGGAGTTCACAGTGACTTTTAAAACATGTGGAAACAGAGAACAGAAACACTGCCCCCTCCATGTAATTATGTATAAACATCGTGACAACGCAAGACAGAAGAGCTGATGTTAAGGCATACAATTTCTTTCCAAGCATTAATGCACATCTTTTCTACCTGAACTGAATTCTATTTTATCCCACTATTTCTAAAACTGATGAAACTTTAATCTCTAGGGACAGGTAAAGACTAAGAATCATGTGTGACAGTGTGCACACATCCATCTATTCATTATATGAGAAATAATTTAATGTCTTGCCCACCCTACCCAATCAAAAATGTACACCTCAAAATGGAGGTTTAGGAACCGTATATGCTGAGTACACTTAACTTTCCAAGGTTAGCCTTCCTTTTCATTATCATCAGTTCCAGAGACTGAGAAAAAGCTTGTACTTGCTCCTCATGCTAACAAAATAAAATCTTTCTGTTATGTTAATTTGATGAAAAAGTTTATTGTAACAAACTATACCCAGATTCTTTTCCAAAACCACTTAAAAAACAAAAATGTAACATTAATACAATGAAGAATTAACATTTCAGTTACTACACATCCGGTATATACAGGCAGAAATCTTTATTTCAATGAAAAAATATAAATTCCAGGTTTTCTTGCACTAAAATCAGATCCTAACAAAAACTTAGGTGATCTGTTTATCTTCAAGTATACAATATTCAGAAGAAAAGTACTAGGAAAGCACCAATAACATGTGGAAAAGAAATGGGTTCTTGACTGATTCTTGCGATATAACAAAGTAATAAAATAAAATATGCAGGAAAACAAAAAAAATATCTCAACTACGCATTTGGAACAGAGTTGTTTAAAATATTGTACCTGTAGAGGAACAGATCTTTGGCCAAACGCTTGGGTCCAATGATTTTAAAAATGATCTCATATGTTTCAAGTGCCTTCCGATGAACCCCTCCCGGCAGAGCTGGATGCAGACATTGTGCCAAGCGCTTGCCTATCGTCAGCTTTTTGGGTACTACCTGGTACTTGGCGTTGTTCTGTAGCACCTGGTAAATCAGCACATGAAGAAAAACGGCACAAAAGTTAAACATCAAATGCACGTTTTATAAAAGAGTTCCTGGACATGTTCAGTAAGTCACCACACAAAGGTAGATTACAAGAAAAAACCCAAGGCCTTTAAAAATCTACCGTGGAGCTTTTTCTTTGCCATGCTTTTCACTTGTACACTCCTTATAGGTGAAATTGCCAAGGCATTTAAAACTTCATTTGTAATGGGCTTCTTGCCTACAGCTTGTCCATTTGTCATTTACTCATCCATTTGAGGACAAAAATTGCTATTTCCATTTGAGAAAATCCATTAGCACTAGCTCAAAGAAGACTATTAAACTGTAGGTCATAAGTCTGGGACAGCTTTAAGAGAATGCAGGAGAGTGAGATCACATATAAAACTTTGCTGCTGTCTGAAACTATGTAATCACTCCAGGACTGGAAAACAGAGTGGCATTTACATTTTTTTATTCTTTCCCTCATATCATAGCCTTCACATTGCACAAACATGCAGCAAGAAGAACTGCTAGAGTAAAAAAAAAAGAAACAAACCAAAAACCAAAAACAAACAAAAAAACAAAAAAAAAAAAAAAACCCCCAAACAAACAAACAAAAAAAAAAAACACCGAAAAAAAAAAAGAAATGAGAGTTTATACAAAATTACAAAATAATTATGCCACTTCCAACTATAGTGCCATTTTCCCGAGTGGGGCTGCCTAGAAACACATACAACTGACTAAACCAAGATTTTTATGGATATCAAGACCTGTATTGATTTGTAAACTGCTATTAAAGATTACAATGATATTGCCCATTAAACTTGACTGTTAAAATAAATCAGAATGATAATATCCTCTGGTCCATGAATTATTTGAACCTTATTTTAGTACCAATGCTTCATAAAATGACTGCTGATATTTATACCAGTTACTATTTTTCACATTATCTCTATAACACTGAATGGTATTAGAAGTAAATGTTACTAATGAAAGACGTTGCATTTATCTCCACTAGAAATGTAAATAACTTCTCCCTTTAGTTACAAAGGGCTCAACTCTAGGTCTCAGAAAGGTGCTTGATTTGTTTGCTCCTTGCCTACACCGAACATTTGGCTCAGACTGCTGAAATATTTGCAAGAGTATTAGATGGCTGCAACCCTGCACCTCTGGACTGTTCACCAATACCTTTTGCAATTCCTGAATCTTTTTAAGAGCACTTGCCAGGCATACCTTGTTTAGCTTCCCAAGTGCTGATATTAAATCTGCCCATTCACTGGAATATTCAAAGTTCTTCAGTGCTTTGTCAACAGCTGCTACATAGTTTCTGTACTTGGAATCAGTCAGTAACTCCAGCTCCTCCGTGTTCATCCTCCCACGGTGTCCCCACTAGAGACCAGCTTGCAATTCATGTACAGACATTACCTATTCAAAATATGAAAGAAAAAAGCCCTGAAACCATTGTTCTCAAGACATGTTGTTAAAATATGTATAAAAAGCACTACATTTTCCTCAAAGATATTTAAAAAAACTCCAAAATCAGATTACAACAAACTAGAAACAAAAGCTAAATTATTGCAAACAAATATTAATAAATATTTACCATGTCCAACATCAAGTCCTATTTAAAAAAAACAAATAAATAATAAAAATCACAACATCACAAGGCAAACAAAAATCCCTAGAAAATTAATGCACTGTCTCTCCCAAAAAGCACTGCCTGTTCTAAACAATGCAACAAAGTGAATTTTTGTTTTCTTTTTTACTTCCTCTGAGTGCACCACCAGAAACCCCCACCTTTCAACAAACCAGCCTTTCTGCAAACAGAAGACACCAATCTTTCTGAATCACTTCCAAGCAGAAGACAAAACTGAAAGATACACACAATACTTGCACACTATTCACGAAGACTTCTGGGCATCAACACTTCCTTTTACAAGACTTGCTATTCTAATCCAGTGATGCAACTCTACTTTGTTTTTATATTATTGTCATCCAGGCACAACAAAAGTACATGTTTACCAGTGTTCTGCAATCATAGGCTTTTGCAATTTACCCAGTGTATTTTCATCACGTGGTACACCAAGTCATTAAAATATTCTAGTTCCAGAACACCACTCTGTACTTTTATAGGTCATAGACTATGGGCTTTTTTTATAACAGAGGTTCAATAACCTTTTAAAAGAAATGAGCTTTCAAGGCTACTTTCACCCCAAGCAAATACAACTCAAGGAGAAATGCTATTGTAGGACATCTGTGAACAAGGCAGATTTGGTGTGCCTTTCAATAATGGGGGTATTACTGGGGGAGACCTTTGGGATCTCTTTTGTACTTGGCTTCAGAAGAGACTTCACATTTAGCAGATGCTGTTCTCTTCTTTCTTGATTAAGGGAAATGGGAAGAAAATTGAGTGCAGAATCAAAAGAAGTGCAGGCTGAAGCATGACTGGAAAAACCAAACAAACCATGGAACAGGTATAAAGAAGTAGCATTCATCAGACTGTCTTCCAGGTATGATAAGGAAAGTTGCAAGAACAGAGAAAAACAAGAAAATGGCAGACAAAATGAAAAGAGCTGGATAGAAAAAGTGAATAAAAAGGCCCAAAATGACAAGACTTCTGCACTCTTGATTCTGATGGCAGAGTAATAATGACAAATTGTCTCCAAGACAGAACAGAAATGCAAACCATTATTTTAAAAACACATTCTGAGTGTCAAATTGACAGATTTTGCAGTATCTCACTGGCATAAAGCACTTAGATCCCACTTTTAATTTAAAAAAAACCCCCACTTTTTCATATGGTTTCGTTTTATTATAACCATTTTTGGATTAAATCCCAAAAAAAGATCAGGTTTGTTCTGGAAAACCTGCAAAATGCCACCAGATTTCTCAAAGAGACAGTTGCACAACCGCCAAAGTCTGATCTCCGAAAGTGAAATAAAGTACTAACACAGAAAAAAGAAGAGCCAACAGCTAAAACCAGTACAGTTACAACTTTTCCAGGCACAATGGATGGAGAAAGAACTTGACACAGTAAATAATTCTTTTTGAGTGAAGAATGCATCAGAATCATTTTTATCCAGCTAAAGCATAAATGCAACTATTTAAGCCAGGGGTCTGTCTTCCTCAAGCTCTTGAAAGACCTGAGAGTTGACAGTGGTCTCATAAAGGATCATCAAAGGTTAAACAAACCAGGTAGAGCACAGGGTTAAACAGGTGCTTCCTTTCAGACTTAAAAACTAGTCAGAACAATCCCTTAATTTTAAAAACAAAATACACTAACATCTTTAACTGAATAACTATGCTTTTAGACAAGCCTACCACACACTGGCTGTGCAAATTTAATCATTATGAAGTTTCATCTAGAGAAAAAAGAAAGACTGTTGCCTTACTACTCTACAGTTATGGTCTCATTTTTCTATCTTAAAAAAACGGGCTTTTTTTCCAGAAATAATTTATGCAAAGAATTTCTTGCATACTTTTTCCCACAATGAAATCTCAGTTTTAGCCAAATCATGAGCAGCCATAATACGTGAGGCATCCAGAGAGGATACAACATAAATGTTATTTATTATTTTTATAAACCTTGGATTTCTTCTATTCTACAATCATTAAAATTACAGGAATGCCAATTGTTGAGTTCTCATACATAAAAACAAGCTTGTTTATGATGGTTTGCTTTTTGCTTAGTCTACAGATATGTAGTTTTTAATTATTTCATATTTGTATAATTCATTCTTATCAATACTTTCTGGTTTTCTTCATCAATAATAAAAATGCAGATTTAAAAACATTTGATTTTACAGCTGGTATTTCAATAAAATGTAAACCTTGGTAGTGTCTATAAATATCACACCCCTACTCTTCCATGGTTTACTACTTTGAAAAAATTAGATAAAAAATAAAATTTCATTAAAAAATTAAAAATAGCATTTTCTGCTACACCATTAGACAGCCCACAGAATAAAGTATTTATCTTATCATTACAAATCACCATTTGGCATGAGGGCCAAATTTCCTTGGAATGTTCTTTATTTGTTTCTCTTTTTAAACAAAGATATGAAGACCACCATCCTTTGGGGGGTTTTTAACCTTTTTGTATACCAGATGAGATGAGCCAAACTTCTCAGATTGAAGGTTAAGCCATTCTCATGAGTCTGACATGGGCAATCACTGAAATTACACCTGTTAGATGGCCATGACTTTTTAAATGGATGTCAAAAAGTAAATATGCCTTCTGTCCCAAGAAACTATCTAAGATGTACTATACACTTTCAAATAATTTAGTATTATTTTATTTAAATACTGATTGCAGAAGTAGGTCCTGACACTTACTACCTTCTACTTCACCTTCTAGTGGGGACTAAAATATGGACACCACATGATTTTGGGCACACCTGCACATGACTCTGACAAGGAAAGCAGATGTCTAGGGCTGTGGATCTTCTTTTGCAGGGAGTTGTGCATAGTGTTTTTCCAGAGCAGCCTTCAGTTCCCTTCACCGATGAGGTGGCATTGGTTTTCCTCCAACTCATGTTAAAACAATACTGCTTCAGCTGTTTCCACAGCAAGTGCTCATTCTTCACACTTTTTGTACCTAAGTGCCTTCTGTCTCACCTCAACACAAACTATTCACCTGTTTGAGAGGCTCTAAATGTTTTTCACTGAAGCCAAAGAAATGTGAAGAGGAACAGCAGCTTCATCAAATCAATTCCATAAGTGCAACTTTTACCTAGATTCTGTTTTCATTTAATCACAAGGTTGTAAGACTTGATTCATAAGCTCTCCTTTATCTATATTACCCCAAAACTCCTCTTCAGGTTTGATTTGCTATTATTCCACTCTTTTTTTTTCAAGCATCAGATAATTGCTCTCTTTGTGTGCTTCACACCAAACTGCAATACTGAAATACTGGTACAGGTCCAGTGGCTGATTGTGGAGCACAAATCTGCATACATCAAGTCACTTCAAGAAATCTCAAGATTTGTTCCAAGTACTGTAAGAATCTGAGCTCAGAAGCTTGCTCCTTTGAATTCCTCAGGGTTTCTGCTTTGCAATGCAATATTCCAAGGCACTTTTAAAACTGTGTACCATTTCAAGGGTGGCTATGGGATGCATAGTAAAAGAACTAGTAAACAATTAAAAAGCAGATGACAACAAATTCTAATTTCACTGTAGTGCTATTGCTTTTTAAGCTGTCTATAGTGCCCACATTTTAAGCCAGCAACTGCAGAAAAACATTTGCATTTAAACAGACTCGCTGCAAACACAGATTCGAATACATGGAAAACAGACACCTTGTCATTTGGTAATTTATTATGCTTTGCTTCCCCTCAGAAGCATTTAACAACATAAATAGAAAAATAAGTCCTGCAAATGCCAAGACTCTACAGATAAAATTCAAATATAGAAAATACATACATTCTTCTATAACCACAGATAAAGATTTTCCAATTACAGCTAATTATTCTGTTTCTAGATTGACTTTCCACAGTCTCAGAATTTTTCAAACAAGAATCTCTAATATCTTCTGAAGAATAAGAACCATTTGAGTTTGCTATTTTGGCCAACTGCTATTCAGTAGAATAATGAAATAAAAATATCCCCCATGCTACACAAACAAACAAAAGAACCCCATGTAGCAGTATTATTAACTGTAACTAGCCATCATGTCATTAGTAACCTGTAATAGTCTACAACACTTAGTAAGATTTATTATTGTGATTAATAACTTCTCAGCACACTTTTCTACCTAGTCATATTCATAAGTAGACACAGCACATTACATTTTTCCACAGGAAAAAAACCCAAAAAAACCAGCTCTGCTTTAGGTATTCAAATTTCTTTCACAGCAAAATTAAATTAAATCAAATCTGTATAATAATCTGTGCATTACTCATACTAGCAATTTCTAAATCAACACAAGATGTTTTCTTGGGAGTGATTCTCATATCAAAAAAAAACCCTAAATGTGAGAAAACCTATGGCTTGTACTACAGAGGTTAGTTCAGGTACCCAGCTGGATGTGTACCCGCCTTACTTATGAAGCTACAAAACAAGTTGATTCATTACTACATTAAAAAAAAAAAAAAATCAAACTGTCAGTAAAAAGAAGCTGAATAAATGATTCCTTCTTCTGCTCTTTACAGAAAAAAAGACCGGAGTAAACCTAAGTCTATCAGTGAGCAGAGTCTGATGCAAGTACATCAGGTATATAAAATGTTTTTCCTGCTATTTCTGTCATACAGGCTTCCAAACGGTGGCTTATACCAGACAGGAGTTTATAAAGAGGAACAAGGAACAAGCTTAAAAATTCATAAGGAACGTACAACAAGCCTTCTAAGGGCTCAACTTCTCTAGTTACTATACAAATTTGTAATTATAAACAAACATTAAATGAACGTGCTTGAGCATAATTTTTTCTGAAATTATATAAAAAAACCCCAAATCTATGTCTGTTTGTCAGAGGAGAGAAGAAAGTGACCAAAGACTTCTCACTGTCATTGACAAATACATGTTTCTTCCGATTGCTTCTTAAAAACCAAGTTTAGGGTGACATTTTAACCCTTCCACTCAATTCTATTTTATTACACCTTCTCAATATGTAACAGGTGAACTACAAAACAGTTTCATATACTGGACTGAAATTCTGATTTTTGACTCCAGACCCACCAACAGAAAACTACTGATTCCTTTTCTTTCAGCCCTTGAGCACTATTGCCTGCATACTGCTCAGGACTACCTTATTGTTTCTGGCTAAGTATAACAGACATCATCTTTTCTAGAGTTAGGCACTTCTGCACTTCATGAATGCCAGAATCTTACACTAGACTGTCTACTTTTAAAGCGTCGTTTGTTATGAGATCAAATCAAATATTCAGATTTCACAGATCTGAACTTACATCAATCAGTAAATCAAAGATGATGATTTGCATCTTTCTTAAAGGTTAGGTCAACCATTAACTAAAATATTTTCTTCTTACTAAAATAACACTTCCCCATTTTCCCTTTCTTACAACAAATGATTCCTGAATTCTCTATGTAATAAATTATAGCTCAATCAATGATCATTTTACATCCAAAAATCAACAAAGCTCCAGATAGCCTTGTTTCTTAGTCTAAATTATGCAAAACACCTAACACATCTTACTAAAAAACAGATGGTAATTTAAGTCAGAATAACAAACACAGAGAAAAATGGGAAAATGCTTCTTTGAAATTGTGGGTGTTCTTCAACACTTACTTTTAAGGACTTTTTTGTCCCCTTCTACACTTTGCTGACCACTGCATATGAACAATCAGTATTTCAGTCTAAATCCAGAACTGGTCACTATTTTCCTCATATTCAGTTACATATTTGAAGGAAAAAAAACAAAACAAAAACAACAACAAAAAACCCACCTAGAATTTACAATGCACTCAATATCACAAGTGTTCAAAGTGTTGCCTCCTTAAACTTTATTTCATCTCAGTTCAGTTACCATCTTTCCACACAAATATTAAATTTTGACAGCAATGCATTCATCAAAGTGTAAACAATTTGATTAAAGAAATTTTAAAAATAATAATTTCATTCTCACAGCTGGCATCTGAACAATACAATATTTAAGAAGTTTTTTTTAAAATCATAGAATGCTTTGAATTAGAAGAGACCTTAAAGTGCATCTAGACCTAACTTTTCTGCCATGGGCAAGGACACCTTCCACTAGAAGTTGAAAAAATCTGGAGTCACCAGTCGCTTTCACAATGCAGAGCCAAACCAAAACAAATTCCTTACTCTGAAGTTATGTGTAACATTGTCTATAGTGTATCAACTACTGGTCCCTGGACCAAAAGAAACTGTTGCCATGCTCAAAAAGAGTTGGCTTGCTCCGTGAGCTGGGAGGGCCTTTTTTAGCTATCACAATCAAACCTGCATCCACAATGTCAGTTCTCACCTTCATAAAGAGCTCCTGCCACTGAATATTACCAATAAGGCTGTTTGGATTACTCTGCACAGGATATGGAAGGTATTTACCTGGCACAGCCACATGCCAGGTAACCACAAGTTCAGTGGGTTGGAAAAAGTGCTATCACAGGGAGAACAAGTGCTCTGGTGCAAGTGCAGCCTCACCCTCCCTGTGGTTCCTGTGCCACCTGTGAGCGCCATGAGCTCTGTGCTTTCCCAGCCCCACAGCTGAACTGCCCAGCTCTCACACACACCCACTGGGCCTTGGGAACACTGCCCTCACTCTTGAGTAGTGCTTGGTAAGTACACGACATCAAAGAGTTACCTTCTCTCCAGCTGCCTGAGCACACGAACAGGACAGGCTTCCTAAAATAAACTGCAATTTATTTCCACTTTTGTGTGTTTCAGCCTCGTGCCTTCAAATGAAAAGAACCCTTTCTGAAAAGGATTCTTTTTTAACGAGCTAGCTTTTCTTGTCCAAGCATTGAGAGAAGATTTACCTTGCAGTATTCTTTTTCTTTCTTGCACAGTTTTTACTCTTGTCAAATTAGTAAGTCAAATTAATATGTCATACATTTTAAAAAAATAGATAAACAACAGCAAAAAAGCCATAGTAAACATAACAATGAAATCAACTCAAACCAGAATCACTTCATTTACAGCTATATTTGTACAATACTTTATTTTAAAGGAGAGTTTGCCAACTTCACGATATTTTTCAGCTTAGTACACAAATAAAATAAAAAAAGACTTAGATGAGATTCTCTGTCTTACGTTACAATTTGCAGCACTCTGTATTGAAAGAGAAGGTTTGCTTCCAGGGTAATGCTGTGCCTTCACATTGAAACTTCTCTTTAGATATTCTAATACACAGATTAACACAGAATCTATCAAATTAACAACAAAAAAATGGTAGTCAGGTAATTTATTAATTTATTCTTTGCTCACAACAGCCTTTCATTTATCCATACTCATTGTTCTAATATGTAGCTTGAGGTGGGTTTAACATTCTATCTCCAAACGATCGTGATAGGTCTTTTTACAAAGGCATGTCAGAAGCTCTCATATCCTTATCCTTACTAAACTTGGATAACCTAATACAATATATTTGGGCAAGACTTTGTCCATCTTCCTTTTTTATTATGCCCTGAGGTCTAAGGTATTAGTAATTCATTCATTTCATCGAATTTCTGTGATTTTATTCTGATTTTAATTCTGAAATAGTGTCATATGCCACGCATGTATCTCTGCATTATCTAGACTGTGGTTACATTTTATAATGCAACTGGCTTCCCAGTTCCAGAGGTGGATTTCAAAGGAATTTGTAAAGTAGAATCCTTTCCTCACTATTCTGAAAACGGTGCCTGAACCAAAACTTGTTCACTCTCCTTATCCTCAGAAGTAAGCCAGAAAAGACATAAATTAAAGCTTAAATTCCTACAGTTTCTGCAAATGAAAAACCAAGTCAGGCAAAGCATCATTCCTTGAGTTCTATTTTTAAATGCTTATACTGAACTACAAGTTTCTGATAAAAATAGGAATGTGTTGATTTGTAAAACTATTTACTGATTCTCCTTGGTGCTTTCTTCTCATTTCTTGTTTCAGTTATTGTGAGAAAATGGTTGATCCTACATTGCTTCTTCTCCCAGGCCTCTCAGAGGGAAACATATCACTTACTGTTTCTATTTATCATTCTGCTTCTTTTCAGTTACATGTCAGAGCAACATGGTTATTAATCTGGAAGACAATTTATGTGCATACAGAAAAATTACTTCCATTTTTCTATTTCATGCTTTAGCAGGTATCATTTAGTGTAGTCTCTTTTCTACCTCCTATTTTTCTCAATCATTTTTAAAACAGGGTTTTTTAACAACATACTTCATATCTCTGCTTGGTTGTCTTCTACACACTGCAGATTTAACATAATAGAGCTCCACCAAAGGAAAAAAATAAGGAAAAAAGAGAAAAGACTATCAATAAACATTTTGAGCCAGCCAACCCAGAGCAAGCAGTCATTCCTGGCTAAGCAAGAAGACACTAAAGGTGGACAGCAGGAACAGTGGCCAAGAGAAATAAACCAGTGATGAACACATGAAGTGCCCTCCCTGTATTCAAACAGTGACAGGAGATTACAGACTGGGCCCACTTACACCAGCAGAGTACAGTTCATTTTCTCCACAGCAGCTGGTAGGGGGCTGTTTTAAATTTGTGCTAAACGTGGCTGATAATATAGAGATATTTTTGTTATTGCTGGACAAGGTTACACAGAGCCAAGGCCTTTTCTATTCTTTTTTTGTATTGCCATGCTGGCAAGCAGGCTGGAGATGCATGGGAAGTTCAGAGGAGACAGAAACTCAAAATGGCCAAAGATATGACAACATGACATCATGCTTAGCCTACAAAGAAGGAGGAAGGGGGGACGTTTGTAGTGATGGTGCATACAAAGAAGGAGGAAGGAGGGACATTTGTAGTGATCATGTTTGTTTTCCTCCCAAGCCACTGCTAGGTGTGATGCTCCCCAGGAGAGGGCTGAACATCTCCCTGCTCATGTGAAGGGGTAAATTCATTCCTTGTTTTGCTTTGCTTGTGTATCTGCTGCTTTCCCTACTAAACTGTCCTTATCTCAACCCATGAGTTTTCTTCCTATTGTCCTTCTCATTCTCTCCCTCGTCCCGCAGGTGGGGAAATGGGGCTTGGCTGCTGGCTAGGGTTGATCCACAGCACCACATTACCCACACAGCTTGCTGTGCTTGTGACGAGCATTTCTAATGGTCTGCGTATCATGTGACTGATTTTACACAGGAAAATCACTGCCTCCATTGTGAACAGAACCATCCACTCAAATGCACAGCCACTCCAGTAATGGAAAATATAAGATACCTTTTCTTTGTAAAATGCTGTGTAAATATCTACTGTCACAGGTGCTACCATCAAGTTGGGAAAGCAAGACATTCAGTGAGCTAGAAATGCAGCCTTTCCCCATATCATTTCCAGGTTTAGTTTCCAAAAGTGCCAATACTTATGCCAATGAAAACAAAACCACAAATTATACTGTAAATATTCTGCCTGTTTCCAAACTGACACCGCTCTCCCCCCAAAATTCGTACATGCTGTATTGAAAATTACCGTACTTTTTGGATAATCCCAATATTTAGCCACCACACTATGAGCAAAAGATCTCCTATATTCCACCCTCTTTCTAAAAAAGATACCAACATTAAAAAAAAAAACCAACAAACAAATAAACAAGACAACCAAACACAAACAAAGAGGACAAATTTGATAGCCAGGCCTGTTTAAGTATTTAACACAGGCCACGTCTTCGCAGCAAAATTAAGAATAGGATCTTCAACATTATAATGTGGCCCCTTTATTACCTGCAAGCATCTAGCCTGTTCCTCTTTAGATAGTGTTCCCAACTCTTCACACTCCTAGAGCTGGAATTCAGGTATCAGTATCAGTAACACTCTGCAGTTAACCTGAGAGCCATAACACTTTCACTATTACTGCATATTGAAAGAAGAGCCAGGAGTGAAAGGGTTCTTGCAATCAGCAATAAAAACAACGGTTGAATCACCTAGAATGAGCTCTTTGAAACCCGCACATCACATCTAACATATTTCAGGTCACTTAAACAGATAAATTGTTCAGGCTTCTCTGGTTATTGTCACAGGCATGAAAATATTATTTCTTAAAACATTTAACACCAGAAGCTGTCATATATTTACGACTGGCATCACAAGATTTAAGGCCATCTCTGCATCAACAGATGAAATTTAACCCTGCACCACACAGCCCAGTTACAGCCGCGTGTCCCATGTATCCTTCCAAATACCACACGCAGTAACTCCAGTAAGCGGGAATCTCACCTAAAAGAGGCCCACAGCCCCCTGGACGCTCAAGGTCAAAGCAGGACGACCCTGGCAGCCCAACGCCAGGCTCGCTCCCAGGCAGGCGGGCAGAGCTCCCTGGGGAAGCTCCACCACCAAGGGCGAAGCCAGGGCCTGCCCGGGTGCGGGGAGAGGCTCTGCGCCCCAAAACTCGGCGCTGCGGGGCGAGGAGCGGGGAGGGGTGGACAGGTGCCACAGGTTAATTGATGCAGCGCAATTAACAGGCTATAACCGCTCTCCCCAAGCTCATCAGCACCTGCCCCTCGTACACAACCCACGTCCACCACGACGGTGCCGGCCGGGAGGGCAGAGCAAAGCAGAGCAGAGCAAAGGGCCGGCTCGGCTCGGCTCGGCTCGGCTCCAGGGGCGGACCCTCCCCAACACCGGCGCGGCGAAGGGGTGGAGGGAGGGGAGGAGCAGCAGCAGCCGCCGCCGGGGCGCGCTGCGTGCCCGCACCAGGGTCCGGGGAAGGAGCGGAGGGAGCGGCGTTACCTGAGCGACCCGAGCCGGAAGAGCCCGACCGCCACCGGCACCCCCGCGCCGCCCTGGCAGCTCCCGGCGTGCCCCGCGCCGCGCCCGCCCCGCCCNGGCGCGCGTGCGCAGGTGCGCAGCGGGCTCCGTGTGAGTGCGGGCGGTTGTTTACCTGGCCTGAGAATTACTGAGTTCACCAAGCACAGCCAGGCAAAAATGGAAGGTGGGCGGCTCTTTAGAAAATTGTACTGCAACAGGGTGCCCAGAGAATTGGACGGGGCTCTGAGCAATCTGGTCTAGTAGAAGGTGTCCCCGCTCATGGCAGCGGGGCTTGTAAGGAGATGATCTCTAAGATCACAGAATCAGTTAGGTTGGATAAGATGTCTGAGATCATCGAGTCCAACCTATGATCAGACGCTACCGCACCATGGAACTAAGTGCTGTGTCCAGTCACCTCCAGGAGCTGTGACTCCCATCACCTCCGTGGGCAGCCCATTCCGGCAAACCATCCTTTCTGTGCAGAGATGCCTCTGAATGTTCAACCTGAACCTCCCCGGCACAGTTTATGACTGTGTCCTTTTGTCCTGTCTCTGGTTGCCTGGTATTGGAAGGAATTTTTATTGCATTGCAAGAGTGATTTTTCAATTTTTTTTAACAGTTCCACAGTATAAAAGGTGCTGCTCTTTGACTGTAATCTGTTAGTTTTAAAGTCATCATTACAGTTCTCAAATTTAAGCAAGCTTCATAATAGCAAACAGAGCTTATAGTTATAAATGACTTGAGTAACTGCCAAAAAAAAAAAAAGTGTTTTCAGCTTACATGATTAATATTTTAGGCTTTGTCTGAGGACAAGTATTTCTAAAATATTGCCAGGGGAAAATCTCATAATATTTATAAATCTACTCTGGGACTTAGGTTGCCAGACAATATTTAATGAAGTCTAATTTTATTCTCCAGACTTGGGATAATAATAAAGAGTAAACGCAATTCCTTTTCTCATTAAACTATACCAGAAATCGGTACATGAAAAATAACTACTTTCTGGAAAGCTGACAATTTCGACTGGTTTTCTGAGGCATCAAGTATGACTATACGTGTCATATATTTTTAATTAAAATGGTGAACCTTTTTTCTTTGAAGATACTTATAAATGCCTTTGAGATGTAACTGTTAACCAGGTTGGTTGTGCTTTTTGCGCTATTTAACAGTGGTGAACTTCACAGAGGGGAAGTGACTGTCAATAACTGACCATGTGCTTTCACATGCCACTGCATTGCAGAGCACTTGGATTTCTAAGCTTCCCTTGTACAAAATTTAGTAGTGGCTCAGAGCTCCAAAACACTTCTTTAAAATTGTCTCATCGACTTTATGTGCAGTGACAATAAAAAAAACGTATGTCGTTGGGAAGAATATTGAGAACAAGAAAGAGGTAGTTGTTTAGCTGCTGTGTAGAAGGCTGGTGCAGTGTCAGATTGATTATGGCATCAATTCTTGTCTTCACAGCTCAAGAGGGATGTAGAGGAGTGGGGAAAGGCACTGAGGAGAGATGTCATGGCTACATTACAGCAAAAGCAATAATGAGTGTGACTGTTCGATGCAGAGAGAGAAGGCAGAGGAAAGGATTGATCAAATTCTACAAAGTCATGAAAGGCAACAAAGTTGTTGTTAACCAAACACTACAGTATGAGAATGAGGAGACACAGAAATTTCTTTTCTGCAAAGCAGAAAACTTCTAGAACATACTGGCACCAGGGGCTGGGGACTTGGACACTGGTGGTTGAAGGATACATTACTCATGACAAACACATCCATAAGTGGACACTGATGGAATTAGGTAGGGATATACCCACAGGGGAAGTACCTGGAAGCAACCACATTATGGAACTCTTCCTTATTAGTACCTTGTTTTTCTGATGATGGAGTCAAAATACTGGGCTGGGTGCAGCACTGATGTTAGGTGCACTTGCTCTGTAGGAAATTTACCTTCCTTTCTCTGTAATTATTTCACAGCAGAGATGGTGAGAAACCTATAAGAGACAGTTTTGAATAAGGCTCACACCCTAGAAACACTTAAAGATTATTCATAACTTCATAGCTTTGGGTAAGCCTTTGTAACATCAAAGGCCCTTTTAGTAATACTAGGAGTCAATTCTCCTATAATTACATGGGGTTTGTGTTTGACGTATGACCTACTTGTCCACAACAATTTAGCCCACAAATTTGTTTGTGAATTAATTGGAAATGAAACCCACCATGTGGACTAATTATTCTCCTTCTTTAAAAAAAAAGGAAACAAACAACCCCACAAAACAAAACCTCACACTATCACACTCAGAATAGCATGTGGACAGTATAGTCCCATCTTAGAATACTTCAATAAATTCACGCTCTGTAAAAAAAACCTCAAAGTAACTCAGTTGAAACTGTTGATTATTGTCTGCTGTGGTTTTTTTTCCCACAAAATCTAACCTTACTCCATTTTCTTCTTTGGGACTCTCCTACTTGGTTTTGATAACTCCAAGGACTAAGATTACTTCACTATAATCATGTCTTTGATAATAAATTGCTATAAAAGTAACCTGTGCAAATTTGACTATTTTTTTGAAGCTTTGCAGATCATGCTTTCAAACAACTCTCTGCAACCACAGAAGGTCTTGTAACTTCATAAAAAGTAAACACTTTTAACATTGTGGGAAGACTCCTGCTTTGCAAAGTGAAAATTTCTTTCCTGGGTGTCCTTGAACACCGAACATCGACTTCTTGCATTCTGTGAGGGCAGCATCCTGGATGAAGTGTGCGGTGGTAGAAGTGCTTATATGGTAAGGGAAAGTTACACAGGTGAGTCAGGGTGGACTTACAGTCTCTTGAAAAAAGATCTCATGCGAGGCAGGAGAAACCTGAGCAACAGCTGCCTGTGTCAAGAGCCTGCCTGCTATGAGTACAATGTGACAACATTCAAGAGCTGGGTGCACATGGATCAGGAGGAATTCAGGCAGACTTGTAAAGCTGCAAGAAAGGCTGGAGAGGGTTTTTTCACAAAGCAGGGGATAAGCAGTGGTGCATGACTTCCTACAGGACACAGTCCCCAGTGCTGGGGAGCCTGCCCCTGTCTCAGCAGAAACCTCTGCTCAGACTGAATTTCACGGTCATGATGGGGTGACCCCAGCCAGTTAGATAGCTCAAGGGTACAACCAGAAGAGCAAAAGCATGAAAAACTGTGGGTTAAGACAATGATGGTTTAGTAGATGAGGGAAAAGAGGAGCAAAAAATCCCCCAAAACGTACAATCACTCACCACCTCCCACAACAACTCTGTTGATGTTCAGTGAGTATCTGAGCAATGGTCACTTTGGAAAGACTATGCCCTGAGTTCTTACTGCCACTCGTGTGTGTACTGCTGTAGTAAGGGTAAAACATAGTTTGTTCATCAAAGTATAAGTTTTAGGAAACCTTAACCACTTAG
>PYHW01010334.1:10468796-10484000 GCA_013186435.1 Turdus rufiventris
CTGTATTTCTCACTTGCTATTGCCTTGCTATAATTATAATAAATTATCTGTAATTGACTACTGCCAATTTGCTTTAAAATTTATAACACTGCCACATACTGATGTTATGTGCCACGAAATATCATCCTGGTAGTTTCAAGTCGGCTGTACGACCTCTCTCCCTGCCCCAGGCTCTTCTCCACCTCCAGCCTACTTGCTGGGTGCTGCGAAGTGAGACACTGAGGAGGCCTTAACAGTGTGCAAACACCATTCAGCAATAGCTAAAACAGAAATTTATTATCAACCTCATTTGGCTACGAATCCAGAGCACACACCCGCAGGCACAGCCCACAGTTCCTGTGGGGAGAGCCCGAGAGAAGGGACCCAGGCTCCTCCCGGCGGTGGTGTGCAGAAAGGAGGTGACAGCCCGATGTTGGCAGAGGGGACTGGGCATAAGAAAAGCCCTGAGACCAGCCGGTTGTGCAGACCTTGACCTTGGGGCTCGGGACCCGACAGGACTCATCCCTGGGCCCCCAGGCCTGACTCTACCGCCAGCAGCGGCCTTGTCTTTCAGGGAACGGTGAGGGAGTGGGGTTGTTTCGTCTCACTGCTCTGTACTTCTGCCATGCCTACTGTGTCAGGATTAGCGGGAATGGCCCTAAACTGAGACAGGAGACATACAGATTAGACATTAAAAAAATATTTTTCACCATTAGGGTGGTCAAAGTCTGGAATAGATTTTCTGGGAAGTGGTGGAGTCGCCATCCCTGGAGGTGTCCCAGAGGCGCTGAATGTAGCGCTGGGCGATGCGGTTTAGGGGTTACAGCGGCAGTGCCGGGTTGGTCTGGATGATCTTAAAAGGTCTCCATGATCTTAAAGGTCTGTTCAGTGTCTGTGACTCTGTGACTGCCCGATGCCGCGCAGGCGGCGCTGTGGCGGACGGGCGGGCGGGCGGCGGCTCCGCGCCTGCGCGGGCGGGAGAGCGGCGCTTCCTGCGCGGTGCCCGGGCTGCTCCGCGCCGGCATGGCGGGAGCGTTCCTGATGGAGATCAGGCGGGGGACGCAGAGCGCGCTGCTGGTTATCCGGTAGTGCGGGGCCGCTGCCGCCCGCCGCCGCTCGGGCCGTGCGGGGCAGCCGGGGGGCGCGGCGGGTCTGGCTTTCGGCGTCCTTCGCCTTCAGCGGGGGGACCGGGTTGTGTGCGGGTATCTACCCCTGCCTGTTCGGCTCGGCACAGCCCGGGCTATCGTGCAAATAAATTTTTCCTGAGAACGGTGGATTGTTTCTCTCGGCTGCTCCTCGTTCACCGCGTGGATCCCTGGGCGCGACTGGGGCTGCGGGGGAGCTGCGGGCCGGCCTGTATAAAGCAGCAGCGCGCCCCGACAGCTCCTTCCCGAGGCATACCCGTTGCTTTTCCTCCGCAGCGCGGCGGCGGAGCTCCCCAGCGCGCCGGTGGAGGTTTCGGTGTGCGCGGATTCCCTGGAAGTGAGGAGCGGCGGGAGCTGCGATGCGGCGGCGCTGCCGGCAGGGGTCAGGCTGGCGCCGTCCTCGTGCCGCGGGCTCCGGCGCCTGCGCGGGGACGGGCTGCACCTGCGCGTGCGCCTGCGCGGCGCGCCGCCCGCCGCCGGTGAGGGCNTGTGGAGTGCCGGTGCTGTCTTACTTTATTAAACTACTTTATTTCTCTTCTGTTCCGTGTTTGGTAGCTGAAAATAACGGAATCGTAAAGTGCTAAGGGGTTGGAATGCACTTCATAGATGATGTAGTTGGCAGTCCCCACTGCCGTTTCCAGGAATAGTCCCACTAGAGCAGGGTGCTCAAGGATTTCCCCAGCCTGACTGAGCACTGCCAGGGTTGGGGCATCCTCAGCCTTCTGGGCAGCCTGTGCCAATGTCTCACCTCTCTCACAGTAAAGACTTTCTTCCTCATGTATGACCAATATTTCCTTTCTTTCAATTTGTACCCATTACTCCCCGTCCTATGAGCAGTGGTGTAGATTCATCCAGGCAATCAGACTATGCTTGTCCATCACTGATCACTTAATCGTAAAGGATTATGGGTTTGTGTTGGGACTTATTCTTACAGCTGGGTTTCAGAGGTTTATGTCGCAGGTAACAACTGCAAAGTTGCCTTCTTTATTTACATGATGCAAATTCAGGTCCAGGATGTGTTTGCAATAAATAGAAAGCACGGTAGTACAGCTGTTGCTTTCTTTCATCCTGGCATCCAGGCTCAATATGGTTAGATTCATTTTGTATAATGTGACACGGAAAGATGTATTAAATAACACAAAATCGCCATTCTGAGCTTTTTAAAAAGGATGACAAAATATGTAATACACAGTAATGCAGCATCAGAAACACATTGAAATACTCTTGGTATGCTGAGATGGCATCTGTACATTAATCTGTAATGATGCATGGACTCTGACAACTCATACTAAAACTATTTAATGTGTCCTATTAATGAGACGTTTCAAAAGACCAATGATGAAGTTTTAAAAATCAACCTTGGAAAGTCATGCTAATGAAAAATAGGTATGTGAACCAGGTGGTAATCAATATATATATATAGGAGAGTCTTTGTTATCCTTTGATGTTTTACATTATTATGCAAAATAGTTGAAATTCTGGAACCTTTAATAGTGCTTTTCTCTTGTGGTTGAATCCTGAATTTCAGATATTGAATGTCAGTGCTGAGAGTAAACTTTAATTTTTAAGTATTAGAAAGTGTGTGATGCAAAGCATATTCATGTAGAGCCAGACTTACAGTTTTGCTTTTCTTCCACTTAATGTTATCAGACAATTTGGGGAGACTTTTAAAACTTCTTTTTTTACTTTGGTGAAATTGTTTGAGCTGCCTTTTGTGAGACCATTTTTGCTCTCCTGGCCTGCAGAGGCCGTTGCTCACTATCTTTTCCTGGAGCGGTTCCACAATGGTTGGTTTCTTACCTGCCTGAAAATGTAAAACTAGTGCCTGCCCCTGCTCCTCAACCTGACTATTTGTGTTACATATTGGTATGCCCCCTCATATTGCAGATATACTGATTATCAGAAATATCATTACAGAAGAGTGGCTTTGAATTTTTATTTTTATAATCTCTGCAGTTATATCTATATATCAGTTCCACTTCTGAAGAAAATTGCACCTTGCAAGTAATTATTCACATACACAGTTCCTATTCAGTAATATGGGGCATGAGGTAGAAATGGCAAGTTTTTCCTGAATCTAAATACTTGTTTCTAAAAAATTAAGGTTGGGTTTAAAATGTCAACCTTTTTCTTTGTATGTTAGATTTATCCTTTTTGGTTTGAGGTATTTGGCAAGATTTTTTTGTACAAGTGACTGAAAATTTTACACAATTTTGAAGTTTAATATATTTCCTTCCATCTATAGATGTGGTTTTTACCTTGAGGGGAAGCCTGAAACCCAACAAGAATTACATCTTTTACTGTCAGTCCTGTGGTGACATCGTAGTGAAAGACCGGTGAGTACTGCAGTGTCTCGTATTTATAGCAATAAATGCCATAGTGATTGGTATTCATGGTTTTTTGTGTACTTAGAGACAGCTAAAAGGTATTTCTTTTGAAACTGATAGACAAGAACACGTGAAGCACTGCAGATGATAAAAAGCAAAATTACCTGAAGCAGTTTTTAGCTGTTTATTCATTTACTCCTTGATTTCTTTCTTCCTCTGTACTTCAGGTATCCTTTTCACTTCTTTTCAGCCTCTTACAAATTTTCTTCAGTAATCATGCTGTAATTATAGGTGGCTGCTCAGAATGGGGATATTGACCACAGCTTACTTTTATCTTTTAAGCAAAGCCTGCCTCCACATAGTTCAGGCATGCTGAATTTAGGAAACACAGGAACTGTGTCTTATTTGTGTGACTCGGCCTTATCTCTGTTCCTTACAAAGTCTGCCGAGTGAATGGGAATTTTAAATAAAAGTGCTGCATTGTCAAGCTCTTCTGATGAACAATTTTGGCAGCTTCAGCTGAATATATAAGAATTGTTAGAGGTGTCCTTACAACCTTTTATGATCTGTGAGGCTCCTAACACTCGAAATAATACAAATATGTTTCATTCTCTAATTTTCTGTTACTTTCTTGTCTTAGGTATGGATTTATGGCTAGCTGAATTTAACTGAATGAGGATTTCTTTCTCTTCTGAAATGTCTCATGAGAAAATCTAGTAATAACTCTTTATTTTGATGCATTTGTAAAGTAGTGGAACTTCCGATTTCTAGTCAGTGACATTTGCTTTCAAAGCACTTGCACTTCTATATTTGCATTTCTGAGTGGGAATTTTCCTGAATTTCAGCACATCAAATTCATATGCATGTAGTTTAAATATTTTGATTCTGCATCATGTAATGTGACACAAGCAGAATTTTTGAGAAGGGAAAAAGAATGCATGTCCATGGCTTTTCACTTGGCATTTCTCCTTTCAGGGAGCCTCTGAGCCCCTTGAAGGTTACCACTAAAAAAACCTAAGATGAGAGTAGAAGGGTGGAGCTGCCAGTGTATCCAACACATTCTGTTCCAGCATTTCCAAAAGGAAGAGACTAGCATAGTCAGAACTTCTAACTACAGAATTTGTGTGTTTCTCTCTCCAGGAAGAGTTAAGTGTGACAGCAGAGCTGGAAGGATTGAAGGGAAATTGCAGAACTGCGTGAAAGAGAGCATATTAAAGTCTGAAATACTAGGAAAGGGTCTGTAATAAGAAAAAAGCAAGATCTAGAAAATCATACCATTAAGAAGAAATTGAAATAAATTGAGTTTAGTTTAGATAAGGTTATGGAGAAGACATAAGATTCTTCCAATGTCTACGAAGTTGCTGAAAAGAAGGTGGCAGTAATCTTCAGTTGAAGCAAGAAGGAATCTACGTTAAAATGAAAAAAAAAATCAAACCTATTCTAAAGCTTATTTTTTTCTGTTAGAGACTGCATAGGAAGCCCTCCTTTTAAAGGTTAGATTAAGAAATGTAGTAGGAATGGTTTAAATGTAAGTAATCCTTCCTTGGTGCACAAAAATGGACTCTATACATTTTCTGAAATCCTCTGTCTCAGTCTGCTTCCTTCCATAAATCTGATAGCTCTTCAGAGGTTAGGTTTATGCTCTTTCATTCTTTTCCATTTCTGTCACATTATGCACATTAGAGGAAATTATTAGATTTTTTTTCTTCCATTGTGCAAGAGCTGCAAAGAATTAGGGATACTTTCTTTTTTTCTTTCTCTTCCTCCAGTTGAGCTATATGTGCCTCATATATAAAATAATTCCTTAAGACTTTATTTCTGTCATGAGGAAATTCTTAAAGGCTTGTGGTGTGTGGATGCCAGGTCCCCACCAAAGCTGTTCTAGCTGTCCTCTCATCAGCTGGACAGGAGGGACAAAATATAACAAAAGGGATCACGAGTCCTGCCAGCAAACCTGTTCCAGTGTGGGCTTCTCTCTCTCTTCATTGTTCCACAGATTCTGCCAGACTTTCCATGAGGCCACAGCCTCTTTTGGGCATTGTCTGCTCTGGTGTGGGGCCCTCCATGGAGGGCATGCATCTACTCCACTGTGGACCTTCATGGGCTGCGGCAGAACAGCCTGCTTCACATTTATCTTCCTCATGGGCTTCAGGGAAAACTGCTCCAGTGCCTGGAGCACCTTCTACCCTCTTTCTTTACTGTCCTTAGTGTCTGCAGAGCAGTTACTCTCAGATTTTCTCACTCTTCTGACTGCAAGATGTTTTTTCCTGCTTTATTAAATACATTTTCAGAGAGGCACTACCACTGCTGTTGGCCTTATCCTTGGCCTGTGGTGGGTCTTCCTGGAGATGGCTGGCATTGGTTCTATTGGACATGGGAGAAGCTTCTGGCAGCTGCTCACATAATCTATGCATCTATCCCACACTACTGAAACCTTGTCATGCAAATGCAATACAGGGGAGTGGTCCCAGCACCAAGCCTGCTAGAGTTCAAGAAGCGTCGGGGCGTGGTATGAACCTTCAGGTCGTCCTCTGCAATGTCCAGAGTTGGATGCAATGATGCTTGTGGGCTCTTTCCAACTCGGGATGTTCTATGATTTGGTGATAGTAATTGGTACTACAAATATTCCACTGAAAAACCCATAGCAGGGGAAATCAAATTACACTTTTCCTAGATTAGTAGTGTTCAGCCTGACTGTTAAGTGTCAAGCTGGGCTCTCCCAAGATTTTTTAACAGGTGAATAAGGGAGACTGCAGTTAAACAAATGCAGTTGTTTTTCTCTGATGGAACTGAAAAATTATATGTTTAAAAGTCTAAAGTCCATTTTACTTCCAGTTTTCAGTATTTTCAGTAGACCGAATGGTATTACTGGATATTAGTTAATAATGGCATTTGGGGTTACTTTTCTTAATCCAGTCTTACAGAGGTCTCTATGGTCAAATACTTACCTTAGCCTGGAAGATCATTTAAGACTTAGGGCTCTTATAGCCTGGTGCTTAACTTCAAACTTTTAAAAAGTAAATTAATTGCCTACTTTTCTGGTTGGAATCTGAGAATTGTCTACAGCTGGAGATTCAGCCTGGCTGGATTAGACACTTTCAGGAGAAAGCTACTCCTAAATGTCCCAACCTAAGAATTGTTTGTTGCTCTCTGACTGTGGTGAGAGACTCTGACTAGTGCTCTCTGACTGCCTGATAGGTGGCTATCTTCAAGTAGAAACTCGATTTTTATTAGGAGCAACTTTGGAGAGATAAGTCACCCTGTTTTCTAGGTTTTATCGTGGTATTTAGTAGCCTCAATTTAGTCAGTACATAGTAAAACTCAAGCTGGTTTTGTTTGTTTTTCTAGGAAGGCTCAATTTTTACAAGTGTTATATTTTTCCAGTTCTGGTGACCCATGAGTGGCAAAACCCTAAAATACAGTGGAAATGGTATATTTTATGTATAGCTCAGAGTTAGGAGGAGTTTGTTTAGGAAATTCCGACTGGTTGGAAAAACTTCTTTTGTTGGAAAAGAAATAAAGATCTTTATGCTGTAGACTGTGAGAGTAAAGAAAGGTTGATGTAGTGAAACAGGACAGCATGAGTCTGCAGCTTAAGTTAATCTCTGTCTTTTTTTTCCCCTTGTAAGAATATTGCTGAGAAATACCAGCTTTTTATTACTTTTGAGTAAAAAGCAGTACAGGAAGACTTTTTTTTTTTTTCAGTGTGAGTCCAGGCACTGTAACTAATGGTAAAGGCTGATGAAGAATCCATTATTAGGCCAACAGCTGAACTAAACTGTCTCTGGCAGAATTGAGTAGTATCTCAAGTGGTATATAAAGACCACAGAAAATGAAGACCGACATGGGTAGTGCTAAGAGGTGATCTTAGTTTTGGTAAAGCTGCATCAGAGGATGAGTTATTCCAGCTTTCATCTGCAGGTGGAGCAAGCAGAGTTTAAAATGTATTGTCTATCTAGAAAAAAAGGATTTTTAAAATAAAACATTTTTCTTTCACCTACCGAACAATTCAAAAGGACCAAGAAACTACAGTGGGAACAACTGACATCTTCAGAAAATGTTAGTCTGGGAACTGCAGGAAAGGAAGGATGCCTAACAATTGGTTTAGAAGCTGTGTTTTTATTTGCAAAGTAGCACCATAAGCAAAGTTGTATTTGCAAGTTTTAAGTAAGGAGTAGAAGCAAGAAATTCTGGTGAAGGTTTCAGGCAACAGCTGAAGAAATAGGGTAATGAAAGGAAAGCATTCAAGGAAACTAGGCAGAGAGCAGAAAATGCAAACCCAAAAGAACTGATAATGAAAACAAAGTATTTCCAAAAGCAGTATCTTGGTCCATACAGCCACCCAGGAGAATGGGATTTACCTTTTTGGTATATGACTTCTGAAAGTATCTGAGTATCTGAATCTAAATTATCTTTTGTTTGGTTTTGAATTATCTTTTGTTTGGTGTTTTGTTTGTTTGTACATCTTTTAATGAAGATGTACTGTGGTGTTTTTTCAGGTTTTAGCTTTTTCAAGTCTAGTATCTGAAACAATGAACATGCTGAATCTTGCTGTGGCATGAGTCTGTTGTTTTTCTATCAACATTTGCTGCAAGGGAACTTTACAAGAAGTAATAAATGTAATTGCAAGTGCTCATTGACATATTTTTCATGACTGGATAGAGCTGTTTTATTTTTGCCATGTGATTCATTTCAAGAGAGGACTACGTCAAATTCTGCCTTGTAATTCTTGAAGATTCACCCTTGGGAAATGCTTCATCACAGACTTGGCAGGAAACTCAGCCACTGCTTTCTCAGAATTCATGCAAAGAAAGTGCCTTTGGCTGGAAAGAGAGTCAAGCACTTCCTTTTGAGAAAATGCCATACTTCCTCCACTATTTGTAGGAAGCCTAAACTCCCTTTAAGTGTCTTAGAAATTAATTATACTGAAATGTTTGTCTCTTCTTCTCTTTAAGGAAATTTGTCAGAGTTCTTCCTCTACCGAGCGAAAACTGGAGTGATTTAGTTGAAGAGTGGTGTTGTCACCCTGACCCCTTTGCCAGAAGCACTTTGCATCCCCAGCATGGTGACTGTTTTATTGGAGACACTTTTTTCCTGTTGAATTCAGGAAATGAATCACATGTACCTGAATCTCCCATGTGCTGCTCAGAAGCTGGACATATTTCACAGAGTGGCTCTAACTTGGTAAAGTATAGTCTTTAATTAGGTCTTAGGTGAAGTTATTTGGACTTTTCATTGTAAAGTACTTTTTTTTTTACTAGTTTATTTAATTTGTATGTATTACAGAACTGCTTTGAAGGTCATAGGGAGTTCTTGACATTCAGCTTTGCAGAAGCCAGAAAATATTCCAGGCTATGTTTTTACATTTTCTAAAGCTCACACCACACTCTTGATATTGACTTCAATATGCAAGTAGAACTTAGTACTAAAAAGCACTGTATAGTTCTATAGTACTTCTACAGAAGCTACTTTATTATGTAGCTCTAAACCCAGATATTTTCTCTCAAAATTATCATGAGTGAAGGACATCAGAATTTAGTAAGATAATAACCATGATGGGTTATGTGTTTGTTAAAGGGTTGCGGAGCAAAGAATGAGGTGAAAATTGAAGTAACTATTTTTTTTTCTTACACTGTGACTTGAGGCATAATCATAACTGATGAAAGAGAAGTGTGGGGGTTTTATCTCCTTTTTTTTAGTTTTAGAAAGACTTGGAAATATTAGAATGTGTGCTTTGTGTTTAGATGTGGCTGTCTTAGGTTTTAAAGCATAGGAAGGAAATTGAGTTTGTTTGACTTCTCTGTCTAGTGAAAGGAACCTGCTACCCATATTATAGCTCTTCATGTTGGTATTTCTGAGGTGTTCCAGGGTATGATAGATTCATCAACTAAGTCTGTAGGAAGAAGGCTGTCATTTGGCTTACAAACATCAAAATTTGTTGTTGCCCAGGGAAAAAAAACATTTTTAGGGGTGCTTATGTTTCAGTGGTGGGAAAAAACCCATGAAGAAAGACAGTTCAGAGCTTTACTTTTGGACATCTTGCAATTATATAAAAGTTCAAGCAATGATCTTGATCATGCAGGAACTCAGTTCACTCACATTTCCATAAAGCCTTTTCTGTTTATCTATTGTTTGTCTGCATTTGTACTGATGAAGGTTGGGCCTACACATGCTGTATTTTCTCCCAGTACCAAATATTAAACTGTCTTCATTGCTGCCTTGGCGATTTGTGTCTGTTACAATTGAAGGCTTATTCTGTAGAGATTTCCAACATGAAACATTTAATCTCTTGAGAACCAGACACCCTGATATCTCCCTACTGCTTATAGTAGTATGTGTTACCCCAGTGAGTCACCAGGATTCTTGCACTTCAGTGGTTGCTGGTGCAATGCTCCAAGAGACCCCTCTGCATGGGGAGCAGTTCTGTCCTGTGGTCCCTATCTGCAAGGCTTGCAGCTGTGGTCCCTTGGGTTTCTTGTTCCATTGTTCTTTGAAAAACAGAATATGCAGAGAGGAAGATAAGGACTGATATGCTGTAAGGGTATCAGCATGGCAGAAGCAGATTAATTTGGCTTAACATTGTGACAATGGAGTTATTTCTTCTGTTTCCTTAAGAAGGAGGTGGAGGAGATGATACCAAATTTCCAAGAGGACATTGCTTTCTGCCAGAGGTTGCTAAAATGAATTCTCACATTTCAGTAGTCTTAAAAGAGATCTTAAAACACCAGGAATAAATACAGGAAAAGGCAAAGGCGCATGGAGTTCATATTGCACACTTCTTCATCAAAGAGAATGTTTGTGAGAAAAGGATTGATTTGAAGGCAGAAATAAATAGATTAGAAGGCAGTAATAAAAGTTTGTGGAACAATGATTTTATTGAGATGTGGGTCGAACCAGGATAACAGCAGAACTTTTGGATGAGGAAGGAGGCTGTTTTATGCCAGAAGCATACAATAGTTAAGTGTTATGAATTTTCATGTTTGCTTCCTTATACTTGCATTGAAGTTAAGAATTTGTTCCTTGTTTGTGTCCAATCCCTTTTTCTTCATCTTTCACACTTGCAATGAATTCTCATTTCTGTGTCTTTTTATTTCCAGCATCACTCGGTTGCCAAGCAAATGAGCACAACTGTTAGATCCAGCAGAAGCTAGACTAATAAGGAAAAATCCCCCTCATACTGAAGCAGAAAATTCTTCCATAATATGAGTAATAGAAAGTTACAGGCAAGACAGATTGCTATTGGCATAAATGTTCTCATTTTAGAGAATATTGTTGCAGTCTGCCCCAGTATGAAAGTTCCTTTTTAATTGCATTGCAGTTCTTTGGAAAGTGTTTGCCTATGACCAAAATAGTAGCAGGAATGTACCAGAGATGCTTAAACAATCTTTTCCAGACTCCAGTGGGACCAAGACAACATCCGTCCACTGCAAACATATTTTTCACATCTATTAGTCTTCCAGTGTACCTTAGTTCTTAAATGTCACATGGTCTTGCAGCATCTTAATAATATCTCTTGGGAAAAATATTTTTCATGACACCATATCAGGAATCCTTAGGAATAGAAACAGAAACTATTAGGCTTGTGATCCACCTGCATCTGCAGATTGCCAGCAGCTGCAAGTTGTCAAATAGATAAATTGATTTAATTAGTTGAGCTAAAACTATCCCTTTTTCCACTGAAGCATGATACAATGAGTTAGTGATGTTTTTTAGGCACAGTTCTCAGGCAGTACCTGTAACAGTAGTCAGAAAAAAATACTGAAGTTGTAGCTTTCAAGGAAGTATTGTGTATTCTGTACTTGTACTGTGCAGTATTTGTACCAGTCTCGAACACGGGCGTATGCAAAACCTTGTCTTTTTATCCTTGTTTTTCACACTGAGCAAGTAATTTCACTGCATGTGTTTGAGAGGAGTAGCAAGGTAGGAATTGGGAAAGAGGATAACTGCATATGTATGAACCAGATGATTTTCCTGATCTCCATAACAAGGGGACTGTACTTCAAACATAGTCAGCTCTCAGGCTTTTAGTTTGATTCTGGTTTTGACCATCATTAAGGTTATATATATATATATATATATATATATATATATATATACATATATATGGCCTGCTTTCAGACCAGAACTCTAACACCCAGGTTAGTAAGCCCACACAGAACCAGTTCTGAAGCTTAGACTTTGGATTAAAGTAAGAATTGTACTTACTTGTTTGATGTATTGAATTTAAATATTAACAATGTAATTAGTAGGAGTCTAATAGTGTAGATTTCATCTAGAAATGAGATCTTTTTCAAAGGGCAATAATAGATGCAGGAAGCAAAGGCAAACATTCAGTGATGTTTTGGAGTGTAGAGACTCCATGAACTAGATACTGTTATCCACATTTTTTATTTTTAATAAGCCCTTGATGACATTGCTTCCTCTGAATTTATGAAGACTTTTTGAATTTGTATACTTTTAAATGCTTTCCTATAGCAAGTACCAAATTATATTATGCATTGTGTGACAAATACCTTCCTCTTTTTTTTATTCAAACAGGGTTGGAATTTCATAGCATGAGCTATGAGGGCATATGTTTTTCTGTTCAGCTTTTCCCAAATAGTTGTGATTTTAGGTGTCTCAATGATACCCCTCAGTTTTCTGTCTTCCATATGTTTTCCTGTTACGTGTGTTTTCATGCCACATATGGAAACTGTTTTGCACTTCTGACAGTTATTATTTGTCAATACCTTTTCTGTATTTGAACAGAGAGGAAAAGGGTTGTTCAAGAACAGAATCCACTCACCTTTCTGGAATATTGTGCTGTGTTGTGTACTTCAGCTGTTTCCTAGTAACTCAAAATAATCTGCAGACATATTCTGTTCTCTGCTGAACATTGAACTGGTATTCAACTCCTATAAAACTGTCCACAGTGGCTAGAACTTGTTACTGTGTAATGGTAGTCACATTGCAGCATACTATTTTATGTATATATTATGGAGTACTTCATTTCAGGTGCATTATTTCACCCTTAGCTCAATCGAATTTAGCTTATCATTTTATCATCTTGTCACTCATTATTACAAGATTCTCCTGTTAGCCATTACAGATTGTGCCATGTAGATATATTGCCTGATTTTAAAATTAGTATGAAACTAACTTGCAAGCAAGTTGAAGTGTAGAAAGCTGAGGTAGTGAAGGCAAATATGTGTGCATGTAAACATAAACAGGACAGAAACAAGTAAAAAGTTTCCTATCTGCTCTCTAAATTATGTTACACATATGCATTTCTTTTTCAGAGTATCTGAGTGACATTTTAACAATATTTTTTTTGTCTTACAGAAGTCAAAAGAAAATACCAGAGTCATTTGTAAGCGCTGCAAGGCAATCCTGGGAGAAACAGTTTCATCAGGTATGAGATGTTGAAACAAAACTAGACTTGACTGCATCAGCCATTGAACTTTGATGTTTAAAAACACTGTAGACAAGAAGTTTATCAATATGGTGCAGTGATGATTCCTGTGTGTTTGTCTCATTCCCTTCTGGAACAGATGAGGTTGGTGCTTCCAGTGTTAGACCTTGAAAGTGACTTTCAGCAGGAATTTTCATTATCCTTGTTTCTGTGGCATATTTGGCTAATTCCAAGCCTTTGGAAGACTCAGTGTGTGATTCCAGTTTACTAGGAATCCCAGGAAAAAATGAAAACTTGAGAAATTACAGGTTGCTTGTTTCTCTGTCAACATGATTTTGTGAGAAGGAAGCCTTTTAAAAGAAGCAGGTTGTGTCTCGTCCTCACCCAGCGATGAGCTGATGGGATTATTGTTTTAAAGGCTGTAATTATATTGGATCAACAGGGCTTACCTGAAGTGGTGTAAAGATGAGTGTCTGGTTGTTTTTAAAATTCAAGTATTCCTGGAAGAGGAGCAATGATAAGACTTTATTAGCAGGATTCATTCTCCCTCTCTTCCACTGCATCAGTTGGTGTGAGCCTGCCTCAGATCAAAAATCTGGTGAATATAAAAGCTACTCAGAAAATGCAAAGCCTGTTTAAGAAAAGGTGAGACAAGACAGAAGGTCTTTAGTGTCTTCTGTTACAGGATGTTCTGATTGTCCTGTACAGGGATCTGAACAATACAAGCTTTAATGAAACCAAATTTAAGGTACAATGTTGGAAAGCCCACAGAGCAAGATGTGACTTTAGGAAAGGAGTGCTGGGAAAAGAGCATGAATAACAAGGTCATGAGTAACAGTTCAGTGGGAATGGGGAAAGGGGAACACACGCAGGGATTTGGTATGGACTCTGAACATGACTGAAGTTAGGATATCAATTGTTTTGACCATGTTTCTTCAGTGGTGCAGGAAATTTCAGTAGAGTTCAGAGAACAAGAGAGATGTATGGTGTTAAGTGTAGGCAGACCCATCTCTGCAAAGAGACTTGTCATGCTTTGGTGCTTCCTCATGAGCAGGTGTCAGGGTCTTGCAGATAAAGCAGGATTAGAGCGATGTAGCTGTGGAGACCTGATTCAGCTGCGAGATTCCCCCATGGGCTATTCCTTCCCCTAGCTCTATCCACATATACTTGTATGATTTTTTCTTGGGAAATCACACCTTCTATCTCTCTGCAAGCAAGTATCTCCTGAGTTCCCAATACCCTTGTATCAGTAGCACCAATTCCTTACTCAGGGTAATGGCTGAGGAACTAGAGAGGCTGAACTGTCTTTTCTTGTCTCCAAGAACTCACATAGCATGGAGCAGACATAATTAAATTTAGAGGTAAAATATAATTTCCTAGCAGTGAAGATAATTTAGAAAGTGTAGTATTTACCTGTTGAAGGGGTGGGATTACCAAGCCTTTGGAGGGTTAGAAACAGATTAAGTATATTCCTGAAATGTTTGCTTTAATCCAGTTTTAATGGTATGTGTGAACAGAGATCAGATAAAACCCTTCTATCCTTAAAACTTATGGAGAAAATGAATCTTCCGGTTGTTCACATGCTGAGGCTTAACCTGCTTTTCTGGTCCTCTAGTAAGGCTGTATTTGCAGCATAGACCCAGATCTTCAATATGATCATCTTTGAACTGATTTCAATGATGGAGATTAAATTATGTCCTCAAACACTTCCATTTATTGTTAAAAGCTTTCTTAGTGGAGTTTTTGGTGAACAGCTACATTGAAACTCAGAATGTATGCGGTGGTAACATTGAGTGAGTGTGATTTTAGGAAAGATGTTCCATTCTGCTCTTTGAGCAAAGAAGAAAATTATTCCCCTGTGTGAGCTGTTATTAAAACTGTCTCTAATGATTCACTGCAGCATTACTAAGCAGCAGAGGGTACTAAAATACTTATGTAAGCTATGCTGATCTCAGTGCTTTAGGAAAGTTCTTTCAATTCATCTTTAAGGTTTGGCTTGAGCTCTTGCTCGCTTGGTTTCAAGATGATTGTTCCCAGAATTAAACAAAGATCAATATGAATGAGAAATTGCTGATCTTGTAATTAGCTTGGAGCAGTTTTCTTCAGGTGGTGTAGGTTTTTTGTTTTGGTTGCTTCTACTCCTGCATAGCCAAGCAAAATATGATTGTCTGCTGCACCTCTTAATTCACTACTGAACAAATATTTAATTAGTACAGTGATATGGTGACTTACAGTCTAATCTTATGTCCTACTTTGGAGGACAGGTGTCTGCTAAAAAAGGCAGGAGCTTCTCTTTGAAATGGAGAATGTAAACCCCCTCCCTCCAAATTATTATAATTTTGAAATCAAGGGGCTTTCAGGC
>PYHW01010334.1:10484438-10537240 GCA_013186435.1 Turdus rufiventris
AATATCTGCCGTGGAGATAAGGATCACTGCCCCCACCCTCAACAGATAGTGATAGAATAGATACCTTTTATCACACTCTGTATTGTAACCCGAGACATCTTATTAAGTTGGTTATTCTATCATAGTTGAAAAATGTTTTTGTCATTTTAGATACCATTAAATATTATATCACAGAGGTGATTGTTCAACCAGCTGAGGGAAGTTTCAGTCCAACACCAAGGTAACAAAATAATCAGATAATTTGCTCAAGTATGTGTTTTAGAAAGGATGATAGAAATGCTTAAATGTTGTAGTTTCTTGAATAATTACATATAATAACAGAGTGCAATTTTATGTAATTATCACAAAATTAAGCATTGTAAAGGCAAAGTAGCCTGAATTCACTCACATACAGTTTTGTTTGTTCATCTTTGTATGTGATGCAGGAGATTGTATATTTCTCACAGTGTCTCATTATTCAGGTGATAAGCCAAAATAAAATGCTTTTTTATTTTGAACTGTTTAAGTTTGCACATGGTCTGGTGACTAATTATGGAAAAAGAAGTTTATGTCATATAAAGTTGAACTAAGTAAATCTTGAAATGTTTAAATGGAAGTGAGAATTTCGAATTTTCAAGTAATTCATTTTGAATGTAAGACTAAGATGAAACAGAATTTGATCTAGCTACCTGGTATCATGTACACTGGTTTTATGAGAGTTCTTTCTTTTGGGGAATTGTATTTGAAATACATACATAATTCTGAACTTTGTGTTCATATGTGTAAAATATAATGGAGAAAAGCTTCTATTCAGCATTTGACAATTGGTGTCAGCCAAAATAAAGGATGTGAAGCAATTTAGAATCCTGATCTATTAAAAAATTCTTATTGGAGGAAATAAAAAGTTCTCTAGTTTTGAGTGAGAGGAAGATAAAGAAGCCGAAACTTTCAGTAAAATGTGATTGTAGGATGTAGTGGAATTGAAGTATGAGTTATTCATTTACCTGTAGTGCATAGATATGAATGACTGTGTAGTTGTTACGAAAACATATGATGTGTGGTTAATTCTTAAACAGGTCTCAGTTTGTACAGAGCATAGTTGCTCAATGTCTTTTGGAATTATCCTCTGCTAGAAGCACATTTAGATTCACCATAAAAGGAGATAATGGAAAAATCTATATCCTGGTAAGTTTTTAAGTCTTCATCTTGCTGGAGAAAATTACCTCATGTATCCCAGTTCCTAAAACATATTATTTATGCTGTTCATTATTTTATGTTTAAAAAATTAACAAATTAAAATTCTTGAAGTGGTTCTGAGGTATCTCTCTTCAAGTAAGAATACCCCTGAATTTTTAATCTAATTAGATGTGCACATAGAAATTTTATTGATACAGTAATGAAAGTACTACAGACGCACCATAAATAGCACAGAAATAACACTATTTTGTATCCAGAAAATATGGAAAGCTTAAGTTTTAATTTTTTATTATATATTTCACCTTCTTGCTCCAGTGCTTCTTTTCTCTAATCATCAGAAGTGAATCAAATTGTATAGCATCTTTCACAAGCATTGTCTCAAGTCAGCAGGGACTATTAATGTAGTCAGTACATTGCGTTGCGAAGTGAAGTATGAACAAAAATAAAATTGCCTATTATACTTTATGTTCTAATGCTGTTAAACTTGGTTAAGCTTGATATTTAGGTGGTGACAGCTAGATTCCTCAAACTTTTAAGATGGATAAGTATTACCTTAATACTATACACTTCTATAATCTTTTATTTCTGAGCTAAATACGGGTAAAGAATTTGTATTTTTGCAACTTGTAGAAATAATTCATAGACACATTGAAATACATGATTAGAAATACCTGCCCTGAATAAACTTATAAATGCACTTTCTTGAGGCAATGTAGTTACATAACCTGTTTTATATGTACATTGTCCAAGTTCTATGATTTTGGAACATCCAGATGCTGAGGAAATTGTATATCTGTTGCTTTAAAATAAATTTTTGTGGCAAGACAACATTTGTACAACCACTGAGAAATATCTCTTCTGTGATGATTAAAGGACGGTTTCATGAGCAGACCCATAGTTATATATTGTCTAATTGAAGAGTCATTAAAAATTATTGTGATTTTTCCCTTGTAGCTTATCTGTTGCTGAATTACATTAAATTCTGGTGCTTAAGTCTAGTAGCTTGGGTACAACAAATTGTAATAAACTGTTTTTTTCTGTTACTTTTTAAAAGAAAAATCACTTTATTTAGTAGATTGCCATTACTCTTAGCTCTGAGCTGCATTTTTGCCCATGCATTACTTAGAGGAAAAGTCTGAATTAAAGACTGGCTTCTGATTGGCATCTCTTTATTTATATTCGTTAGTTGTTAGTTTTTTGCAGGTGTTTTTAGTATTTGATATCAGAAAGTCTTTACTACTATCCAGGACGATATTCTGGCTATAGAACCTGTGCTGATATACACATCAACAGCTGTTCTGGAGTCATGGGTTAGGACTCAGAGGCCTTGTGGACACAAGTATAATGTAAGCTCTGTTTGTATTAGTGATTGGCAGCAGCTAAACAGTAAAATGTGAGTGCTTAAGGCTGTGAGCACACAGCCAAGTTACACAAGTAGTCTCATCACTGATGCATCATGAATCAGCTGTCCCACTTGTTTGTTTTGATAATGAGCCAAAGATTCTAGTTCATAGTGTTTGTGCTTACCTGCTGAATACACACAGTTTAGAACTGTTTGTGATAATTAGGGTTAAAGTTTCTGACAAGTCTTTTTAATTTTTTATAAACCACAAATAATATGTGTACTTGTTTTCCTCATTTCGTCTGTATGTATCACTTAACATTACCAATTATGTCATTTGCACATATCATAATATGAGTTTCCATTTTTAAACTTACACATACTCTGTTGTTTAAGCTGTATACTACTTATGTTGGGTTTTGTTAAAATTTTTAAAGGATGTCAATAAAAAAAGTTTCTCTGTTTCAGGGGAAAAAAAGTGGTGCATACAGATGTCTTTATTTGTCCTAACTATATCTCTGCCCTCCTCACATCTGTGAATCATTTGCCTTCTCTTTTTACTCCAGTGTTGAAGGACTCCTTGCCTTCTAGTTGCATGACTTACAAGCCAGGAATAAGAAAAGGACTCCAAACAGATAGTGAGATAGGAGAGCACAAGCAAAATGGTACATTATTGGTCAGCATAAGCGTAGCAGTATCTCGATCTGTTTTTTTCTGCACTGTAAGAAAGTGTAGCTTTGAAAGCAGTAAATAAGTAGTTTTCTGGATAGATACAGGAAATTCATCTCATGAATGGGATCAATCTCATAAAAAAGATTACAGTAATTTCACGACCATAAGGCGCACTGGACTATAAGGCGCACTTCCCCGGAGTCGGCAAATTTCGCAACTTTGTAGATCATATAAGGTGCACCGGACTATAAGGCACACTTTTTTTTTTTTTTCCTTTTTTTTCCTTTTTTTTTTTTCTTCAGCGAGGAGCTGCGCGGTGTGCAACAAAGTAACAAATTAGTAACAGAATCGCGCCATCGCGGGTTTACTGGCATATGCTCAATTTGCAACCATTTTTCACAGATTGGCATAGCCTTTAAATGCAGTCCCAGGTGTTGTCCCCATGCCGTGAACCTTGGCACTCCCTCCTGCCCGCGGTGCCGGCTGGCGAGGCAGGGCTGGGGGCAGTCGTGGCTCATGGTGGTCCGGGGTGGCTCGGAGCTGCCTGTGGTCTGGGTTGGCTCGGGCTGGTCGCGACTCACGGCTTCTGTGGCCGCCCGCTCCCTCCCTCCCCGTGCAGCTCGTGCCGGACCAGCAGCGGCGCTTCCCTCTCTCCCTGCATGGCACGTACGGGACCGGTGCTTCCCTCTCTCCCCACGCGGCTCTTCTGGGACCGACGCCGCCTCCCTCTCTCCCTGCGCAGCTCGTACGGGACTGGCACCGCCTCCCTCTCTCCCCGCGCCATGTCTGGGGCTGGCGCCACCTCCCTGTCTCCCCGCACGGCTCCTGCTGGCTGTGGCCACACGCTCCCGATCCCCCCTCGTGACTCGGCGCTCCCACAGCACCGCCCCCCTATTGCAGCTCACACTTCCAGGGTAGCAAATGTCACAACTTCGTACATTATATAAGGCGCACCGTACTATAAGGCTCACTTCCGGGTTCGGGGGAAAATTTTAGCCTTACAGTCGTGAAATTACTGTACATCTGTGAAAAACAAAAAGTGTACAGTGGTTTAGACTCTTTGAATATTATCTCCAGTCTTTCAGTATTGAAGGAAAGATGTTTTTTGGAGTGGGATTAGACTGTAAAGTGTTTTGGAAGTAAGGCAGTTTGTATTTCAGGAGTGAGTGGGGAGGAAGTGGGAAGATATCCCAAGAAAATTGGGAGAGACCTGTCAGTCTGATTATTGTCCCTATCTTGAAGGGCATGAACAGAACCAATTTGCATTTGTTAAGATTGGAGATAGGGTGGATGTTGCAGTGGTTAGGAAGTGAGATAATGAGAACCTTGCTGAGATTTAGCTACCCAGTTCTCTTAGAGAGCTTTATTCTTTGTGAAATACATAGAAACCACATCTTTACCTCAACGCTCTGAGTGCGAGAACAAAATAGCTGTAATGAAAGATGTTTGCATTAGTTACATGTGTGATGGTGAAAGTAATGGTCATGGTTGCAATAACTAAGAAAGAACTAGTAAGGTAAAATAAAAGATTTTTTTTACCCAAGTTAAATTCAAATTGATGTCTAATTGTCCACAAGTTGATGCTGGAAACTCAGGCTGAGATATAGGAAAACTGATTGCAGAATCTAAATTGTATTATTTCAGCTGTTTGGTTCAAGTCCCATGAAGTATAACTGGGGTAGATTGTTGTAGCTTTTCTCTAAAGAACTTTTAAATCTCTTGACAAAATGATTTTAAACAAAAAGAAAACAATGAAAAGAAGACCAACCACCCCCCAAATACTTTTTTTTTTCTGATTCTGTCATTTCAGAAAAGGTCATCAATGACATTGTGAATGAATATATACTTTGTGTATATATTTTTTCTGTAAAGATTCTTTTCTTACTGAAGTTAATGTGGGAGGAATTTGGTTGTGCAAGCTCTGCTGTACAAAGAGGTAGAAAGAAAGGAAAGGTTGCACATTGTGAGTAACATATTTGAAAGCACAGCTCAAAATATGGAACTGTGTTAGCCAGAAATACATGTATAAAGTTTTTAGAGTCAACACACTGAGTCTGGGTGAGCAACTGTTTATTCAGATTGAAAACAAGATCAAGAAATTACTCATACATGAAGAAAAGAATGAAAATACTACCTAAAGAAGTAAATGTAGTTCAGAAGTTGATTTTGCTCATGACCAGGACTCCTTTCACCCCCAGGGATTCATTCGCTTTCTCTGTATTTTGTGCTAAATTGTTAATACAGATCTGTTGTGTTGCTGTTGAGCGAAGATGTTAGTATAAGTTCTAGAACATGATTGTAAGGTGCCACATGTAGCACCTGTGTAGAAAGAAGTGCTTTTCAAATGGACTGTGTTGCAAATGAAATGCTTTGATTGCTTTCTCTGCAGCAGATTGCAGAAGGATTCTGAAAGGAGCAGACAGCTATTGCTGCTTGTTCCCTTGTCTAGTTTGAAGAATATTCCCCTCCTTAAAAGCAACCCAGGAAGCTCCTTCCACACAGAATTGTTAGAAATTTCAAAAGGAAGAAACTCTGTTCGGTTTGTGTTGGCAGTGGCCTGTGTTTCTGCACTATTTTCTTCCAACACCTCTTTCAGCACTTGGCTTTAAGCACCTTGTGTAATGGTCCCAGCTAATGAGGTATATTTTGCAGTTTAGGCTATAAACGTGTACAGTGAGTTACCAGAGCAAAACTGATGAACAGCCACTTGCAAAGCCAAGTGTGGTTGCTGGTCATCATTCATGTGCATATGCTAAAGTGATTCTCCTCCTTCTATCCCCTCCCAAGATGTCTTTATCAATAGATCTTATTCCTTCTTTATGAAGCTTCTACTGTAATGTTCTGAGCCTTGGGCTCTGATAAATTGTGACTGTCGCATTCAATTACAACATATACTATGTGTCCTTTTAATGACTGCTTTCTCCCTCCACAGGGGATATCATGTGTCTGCTACCTAACATCATGTAACTTGTTTTACTTGAAGCTGATTAGATCATGAGAAGCAGAAGATTGCTCTCTAGTGAGCAGCACTGTATAAATCCCGTTTTCTATGATAAATATTTCATATATAAAAATTTCATGCAGGCACCAGATTTGTAAAAATTGAGTTTCATTGTTAACTTGGATCACTTCACTACTGCAGGCTGTGAATTAAGGAAAAGCCTGAGTTATTTGTATGCTGTTTAGCAGGAAAGCCCTGGATCCAAGTCAGAACACTGATACCAAATCACACAAAGATTAAATAAGATCCATAATGGGATGCAAAAAGTTCAGATTTCTCAAAACTCTCCCCAGTAAATACCTCTCAAATTTCTGTGAGCAAGTAGTGCTGAAGAATGCCAATCCCATTATGAAATTTGGTATTTATTTTCCAAGTGAGGGTCTGCTGCAACTGTTTGTAAATCCCAACATGCCTTTTAGACCATATTAATTGTTGTCTTTTTCCTTGCATGTATTAGCTCCATAGAGTCATAACTACCAGCATGCTTCTAAAAATCATCAATTTTTTGGCACTTTGGCTGTCTTTCAGTTCTGTGTCTTTAGCCCTCAGTTGCTGAACACCCTGTGCTTGACTAATACCTAAGAAATTATGAACTTGGAGGAATAATACATTTGGTACTCAAAGGGATTACTTGGGACTATTTCTTTTGTTCCTACTAAAGGGAATGTACTACAGTCACAAAAGAGGCAGCTTCAGAGTAATGATCTTAAGAGTGGCTGATAAATTGGTATTGTATTACCCTTTTTTTCTTCACTAGAAGCTTTGCAGACTGTGCTGAATAATGAAATATCAATTTGTATCTGTTAATACTTTGTTAGAGTTGATTTAGGCTCAGAGTAAAGTAAAGGGAATTGTATGTAATCTACAGTAAACAAAATTATTTTTCATTTATAGATATGGCTTTTAAATTCTGACACATTGCTGGTAGAGTCTTTAGGAAGTTCCTCCTCCCAGAGTGATTTTACACTGTTTGGAGATATCCTCACACCTAGCTCTGGACCAGTGGGAACCTGGAATGCTGTCAAAGTCCTTTACCAGCCATGCATTCAATACAGAAATAAAGAGTAAGTAAACCTTTTTAAAACTCAGATTCTGGTATTCATTTGCTTTGTATTCGTATTTCTTTCATGTTCTTTGGACAGTCTGTTAATCTCATATATAAACCTATTTGAATTTGCATATTTCTTAAAATATTTTTTAAGCAAAATGCCAGAGGAGTAGTATTTGGTTTCTGTTATAGCCAGAGAGAATTCATTAGTTAGATTTTTATATTGTAATATTAAAAAAAAAGACCAAAGAGTTTTGTTTTTTCTAAGAGCCCATGTCTCTAACTTAGGTATTAGTATTTAAATTTAATTTGCTTTCAGTCCAGTCATAACGTTATTTCAAAAAGAAGCAGGGCCCTGAGAGAAGGTAAAAGCAAAGAGGTGAGGAAGGTAGTTAGGTACAGTGTCACACAAAGGTTTCTTTGATATGTCTGAGTGTCCTGGAGCCCTCATAAAACATTTGATTTCAGCAAGCTTTGAGTTTGACATAGGAAAAACATACACTGCCTAACAATGTAAAGCCTTTATCTGTTGGAGAGCAGAGATGAGAGCATGTTGATTAAACAGGAGTCCAATGTTTGCAGGTGATGATGTATGATTTAAGCATAATTTACTGCTTTCTTTGGGCAGTGATAGAAAAGAAAGCATTTTGTGTAAGTCACCCTTAAATAGTGGTTTGTTGTTGTTTTTTCTTTAAACTTTGGAAACTAGTTGAAAAATTTAAATAAGTATGGATGAAGACATTCATTCCAGACTCAGTCAATACACAAATAATTTACAGCCCAAGACCTCATAAAAGTACAACAGAAATGTTTTGTCACACAGACAAACAAATGTCTATATATATTTAATATTTTTGTAGGAGAAACATACACCTTACAAGCATGTGTGATTCGTTATAGTGTGTGTATCCTGGATGTGGCCAAGTGTATTCTTTTTTATATTTCAAACAGATGCAATATTGAATAGCCAAAACAAACTCTGACAAATGGAGAGAATGCAAGATTTTAATATTTAGAGAGAAGGTTATTCTACATTGTTAATGTTAGTCATGTAAGGGGAAAAAATATCTTTATTGATGTAATAGCTTCAGAAGATGGCTTTGGAAAACCTTTATGATGTAAATATGATTTAGGGATCCAAAAAACATCCTAAAGTATTACCATTTAAATTGCTTATTCTGAGAGGGAGACATTTTGCAAGAATATTTCACTTACTACTCTTTAAGTCTTACAGAAGTGTAACTTAGAGTTTTGCTTTTTAAGTTTCATTTCTTTATCAATGAGAAAACTTAATTATCTTAATACATGTTCATCTACTCTGACATGTTATTGAGATAAAAGTCATCTACTTAGTCTTTTTTTAGCATTCACAAATGCTTTTCTTGAATGGAGTTCTCAGCAGCAGTATTTTAAGATTATTTTGAGATTATATTCAGTTCTTTCTATTTCCACAGACAGACTTGCTAGAAATCACTTTTTTCAACTTTTTTTCCCCACTACACTATTTTGTATTTATCTTTGGGATTTTGGAGTGAGCATAAGGAAAAACTGAGGTTTTAATTCTTCTCTGACAGTAATTGGTATTTTCTCTATCCAGTTCCTGGACAAGTGAAATAATGGAAGTGAAGGAATGGAGGATTCTTTTTAAGCTTCAGAAACCAAGCTGTTGGTTTAGTATTGTTTTTCCATTTTTATATTTCTAGGAAAGAGCAGTGAAAAGGACATTAGCACTTCAATCTATTTCCACTAACTCATTTATCAGCTGGCCTCAAGTACCACCTGAATCTGTGCAGACTAGAGTCCTTCTATATTGAACATGAATGTAAACACAGTATAAGCAAAAATACCAAAACCAGTATGACTTATTTAATATGGTGTGTTTGCATTTAGAACTCAAATATTATTTCAAGAATTCTGAACAAAGTGTCTGATTTCTTGATTAGTGCAACGTCAGATGCCCACATTCACATAAAAATTGTAACACTTACCTTACTTGCTTCTGCACATACACCTGCCTTTGGAATAATGGAAAAGTTTCAGAGCCCGTAGTCTGTTTCCCATGAGAGGGGAATAAGCAAGGACACATCCAGAGTACAAAGAGATCAACAGGAGGTCTGCATGTGGCCTAGACCCTGGCAGACCCCAGTAGCTGCAAGGGATAAGTGTGCACTCTAGCATTCTGTTTTATGTCAGAGGGTCTCTTCAGTTGCTGTGAGTCCCTGGGGACACTTGGGTTCTGTCCAATTCTGGCAGGGCCAGAACCTCATCTGTGTGACGGGAGGGGAAGCACCTTTTTTCCTTGTGGACACTGCAAAGTCTGTGCTGGTTAGCTGGGCCACAGGTTGAAACAGATTAAGGTTAATTAGAAGTGAAAGTATTGGTTTTTATATCTAAATATAATAATGTGATCATGTATTTGTAAAGCACAGGTGAAGAAATGAAACAAAATCTGTACTTAGTCTATGTACACAAGCATAAATCTACGTGTTGTGAGATAAATACATGGTTCCATTGTAGTGGTTGAGGTCTCGGGCTTTGTGAAATTCTCCCTTGGCAAACGCTGCTGCTAAAGAGAGCCTGACTGATATTGCCTAATAATTCACATTCAGGCACCCTTTGCTGGGGATGCACTTGAATATTTTTCTTGACTGGAGTGTCGTAGCTTTTGAATGTGATCTTCGTTTCAAGACTTCTGGGGTGTCAGAAGAAATTTATTGTCTCACTCGAAAACTCATTTCATCCCTCCTTTATTCAGAGCTCAGTTTTTCAATTCTTCATAATTAACTTACTGCTTATTTCTCTTCCTTGGATACAGAAATGTTTATTCCCTTAAACCAGGAATTACGTCCTGTGAACAACACTGCTTCAGTGAGCAAAGAACTCTCTTTCCTCCAGTAAATCATTGGCGTATCTATCACTGTACCTTACATTCAGTATTGCTCTAGATGTTAACAATGCACAGACATTCAAGTAGGATAAATGGCCGTGGTTCATTACTGGCTGCTGAGTGATAATTGCCCATTTGGAGTGATCGCTGTTTAGGGGTTGGCTGATCCTGAAGCCTTTTGTAACAAATCTGTGGTCTGAGTTAGGCTGAGAGTTGCTGTGAAGACAATTACCAATTGTGTGGCATCAGCAATATACTGATTTCATGTTAAATTTATTGATCTGTGTTGACCATCAGCTCCCTTCCAGGTAGATTGCGGTCTAATAAGCAGCCTTCCTCTTTGTTTTTGTGCCGGTGTCCTTTATCAAATTACATCCTAATTTTGTTCAGAATTTTTTTTCTTTCTTGGTCATGGCCATTTTTGTTCCCGGCATGGGTACTGTTGATGGCCCTTCCCAGCTCCGTGTTGTCTGTGGAAGGAAGAAGCCTGTCTCTTTTTCCAGTCTCTGGGAGAGCAACTGACATATGGGATAGGAACAAACTGTGAACGTGTCATGAGGAACCTCTCTCCATATACCTTTATTTTGGCAAGGAATTCTTAACAGTTGTGCTCTGGGTATTCTCTGTATATTAGGCTGCTTTGCTTGAGGACATTCAGGAACTTTTGAGGCATCGGGATGTTAAAATAGGGTTAAGTATATCCAGACATGCTATTTTTAGTAGTTCTTGTCATTTCTCCTTGTATTCCTCTGATCTTCCTGAGGGTAGCCTTTAAGTGTTGTAGTGATTTGTATCTTACTCCTTCAGCAGTGAAACAGGGCAAGAAACACTTAGGTGAGTGTTACATGTTATAATACAAGTTCTGGGTAAGTCTGTGTGCAGTTAGGCTTTTAGCCCTTGGTGGAGCTTTATGACAATTCTTCTACAGCAAATTAGTTGAAACTGGATGAAAAAAGTATCCTGTAAATGTGTTTGAGTTCCATTAGTGAAGGATATTTCATGCATTTTCTGCTCTGTCCTTTATGGATCAGGTGCATGTGATTATGTTGGTTCTCTCCACTTTTCTCTCAGCAAGGCTACTTTTCTCCACCTACAAATCTGCTGTGCAGATGGAAGAGGGCTTCCTTTCAAGTAGCAGGTTCTTGGCAAATAACACCTTATGCAAACAACCTTAGCTGCTGGGAGTGATAATAGTAAATGCTGCTGAAGTGAGATTGTTGTAAAAATGTATGAAGAAAATTGAAAATGTGGTTACATGGCAATTTGACCATAACTTGATCTCAGAAAATATATGTGAAGGTACAGTGGGAGGAAAATTGCACTTTTCCCTTTAGAGTAGAGTGCTAGGCAAAGCTTTGTCAAAAGGTCGTTGATAGCTTTTTGTATCTCATATGCATCTAGAGTCTCTCTGAATGGTTTACAGCTTTTGCAGAAACCTTTCCCTATGTACAAATTTACTGCTTATAATTTGGGAGATGAAAAATTACTTCCAGAAATTGTTCATTTTATTAGCTTTAGATGGAAAGAATAAGCTGGAAATTGAGTTAGTGGCTGAAAACCTGTAGGGTTTGGGTCCTAGTGCTTTTATTACAGTCCATGTATGTTAGCTGTTTATGAAGCTGTTATTGATGTATTTCAGAATGTTGTTTATTTCTCCCAAGAATGGCTTTCATTCTGTATATAAACTCTAGAGTAATTCACTTCTCATAAAAGCATTAAACTGTGTCATATTTCACTGATTTTTTTGAATGTCTGAGATTTTTGTAGTTTTTCAGTGACTCTTGCCTGTAGAAAACACATGGGACGGAACAGATCAATAATTGATTGACTGAGGAGTGACCAGTGTTTCTCTGATTTGTGCTCTCTGTAAACTCTTTTCTCTGTCTGGAATGATTAAAAGAGTGGATGTGATTGTAAATGGAACATGAAGGATTTGGTTTGTTTCAGATTTTTTTTTTGTTGTTCTCGAAATATGTCATGGTATTGAGTTAAGAAAATTGACACCATGGGTGGGATGAGTTACCTTAGAAGAGATGACTGAGCAGTCAGGCAAAAGTTTTTAAAAGATACATTCTGATGCCAATCAGGGTTTTGGAACAGGAAGGAAAAGAATGTTTCTCAGAGTTTGATAGACATGTGGAAGTTATAAGCCTCATGAAATTTGAATGCTTAGGCAGCAGACTGCTCTTCAGTACTGGGAAAAAGTGTATGCAACTTTTAAGTATAACTTTTGGGAGAAATATCCAGGCTTTCGTGTTTCTTGTAAGTGTACCTGCCACGTGCAGCAGGCTTTTATGGTAGTTACTTAGGAACTTAGTTCTTGCTCCTAAACAGATCTGATATATCTTTCTGCTGTTCAGAGCTGTTGTATTTTTGGTATGTAGTCTTTGCTATTTAAAATTATCTTAGAAGTACTAATTGAAGTAAACTGTTGGAACAAACTTTTTGTCTACTTAATAAATTCTCATATTTTTGCTCAAAAATTTTGATTATTTTATCATTCCAGATGAGCTTTTTTGCTTAGGATTTTTTTTTTTTTTTTTTTTTTTTTTGTCGTCCATCTTTTGAAGTTTCACATTGAAGTCAGGGAAGGAAGGATTCTGACTGGTTTTTAAAATGGGATTTGCAATCCCAAATCACTTATCCATTTGTTGATAATCTGACTGATAGCCTGCCTTTCTTCTTGTGTGTTGTGCAAGATGATGTATTACTACTTGTCTTGCAGGATACTGCTTTTGTTCTCTGCATTAAAAGTGTTAAATACTATCTACAGAATAATTTGCAATGTAAAAATATGAAATGCACTGTAAGGGCTAATGCCTAACTACTTCTTATGGTCTAATTTTTTTAAAGAAAAAATAGATAAATATCCCTTTAAGATCTCTGATCAGAAATATGCTTTTGAATCAGGATTTGTGATTCTATAATGTGGTAAAACAAAAAATAAATTTCAAGCTTATACTTTTCCCCATATTCTTCATATTTATTTGTGAGACACTGCAATTCAGGTAAACACAATTTTGGTAGTTTTCATGTGTCTTTGGCTCTTCTTGCTCTAGTTCAGGTCTTTGAGGAATCTTAGGATTGATAATAAGAAAAATGTCAAGTTGGGTGGCAAAGAATTGTAAATTTAAAGCAGCACGACTATCTAAAACTAATTTAAAATGTGTTGTCTGAAGCAACTGCATTGCCAGGTAGTTAATAACACTTACAGGATGATGGGAATGTAAGAAATGCCATGCTGGGTCAGAGTACTTTAGCATGTAGTTCTGTATCATCCCTCCAACATCCAGAAATGTTCTTCAGAGTAGTGTGTGAGCACTTTCTTGTAGTGCTCAGCTCTGTAGTTGTAGTAAGGATGTCAGGGGATACAGCCCTGCCTATTTCATTTATTGTCTGTTCATTCATCTTTTGATCATCTGTTTGAATAAATCCTTTTTGGCCTTCTGGTGATGTCTGCCTTCACAATCAAGTGACAAGTTCTAGAAGTTCACTACTGATGTGTAATACTCTTTTGACCTCCCTTGAAATGATGTACTGCTAGATTTCAGGTGGGGATTAGCACACTACAGTTCAGAATTCCCACCAGCTAAATGGGAATGGAGATCCTAAACTACAGCCTGCAGTGTTCTTGCTGATTACAGTTAGGGGCTAGACTTGCTGGAAGGAAATCAATGCCACATCTACTCAAGTCCTACTATGTCTCTTGTTTTGCTTTCCTTGTAACACTGCTTATTTTAAAGCCAGGTAGCCTAAATATGGTAGTGCTGATCCACTGAGGGAAATTTTATAATCGTACATCAAACATAGCAGATTTCCACTTGGATGCTTGCAGTTTGTTTCTCGTGGACTTATAAAGACTGTTAGGTTCGCTTGGGAACTGTAAGTACTCAACTCCTGCAATGCCTTTAAAATGACGGGATCTATTTGAGCAGGCAGGAATCAAATAATGAGCCAAGAGTGAAAAAGCAAATCTTATAAAAGCTTATTGGACAGATGGCTGATATGAACTACTTAAACCTCAAAACTTGATTTATTTATTGGATTTTAGGATCTTGGCCTCTTTTAAATGAATTAGCATTTGTTGGTTCTATTGTATTTCTCCATGACAGGCTGCGTAAACTAACAATACTTAATGATTTAACCTGCCAATTTAACTTGAAATATTTTAAAATTGGTAAGGCTAAAGCAAATTGGGAGTGTCTGACTTGAGACCAAAGAATAAAGGCTTATTTATAAAATTGGTCAGGGTAGTTCCATTTTTGTGTGTGCAGCAACAATAGGATAGTGCTGCTGGCTGCCTGTTTTGAGTGCTGTAGCATCAAAACAGAACAAGCAATTCTTATACTGGCTTCTCTGAGTACTGGCCTTAAGCTATAAATTAAATTATTTGTGTAATTAATAAGCATAATAAGTGATACCTATCACAGAATCACAGAGTGGGTAAGTTTGGAAGGCATCACCGTGGGACCATCTGGTCCAACCTCCTTGCACAAGCAGGGTCATCCTAGAGCATATGGCACAGAATTGAATCCAGATGGTTCTTGAATTCATCTCCAGTGAGGGAGACTCCACAACTTGTCTGGGCAATGTGTTCCAATACTCAGTCACCTGTGCCATAAAAAAATTCTTCATATTTAGTTGGAACTTCCTGTGCATCAGTTTTTACCCTTTGCTTCTTGCCCTATTGCTCAGCACCACTGAGAAGGACCTGGCTCCAACTTCTGACACCCTCCCTTTAGATGCTGTTAGACATTGATGAGATCCCCTCTCAGTTGTTTCTTCTCCAGGCTGACCAGGCCCTGCTCCCTCTGCCTTTCCTCATAAGAGAGATGCTCCAGTCACCTCATCAACTTTGTTGTCCTCCACTGGACCTGCTCCACGAGCTCCATGTCTTTCTTGTACTGAGAAGCCCAGAACTGGGCTCCAGATGTGACCTCAACAAAGCTGAGTAGAGGGGCAGGATCACCTCCCTATTGGAAATTCTCTTCCTGATGCACCCCAGGATACTACTGGCCACATGCTGGCTCATAGACAGCTTGCTGTCCACTAGGAACCCCAGGTCTATCTCCCAGCAAGTTGGTGTCCAGCCTCTAGTAGAGCCAGGTGCAGGACTCTTCCTCAGGTGCAAGACCTTGCATTTGTCTTTGTTGAATTTCAGAAGGTTCTTCTCTGCCCCTCTCTCTACCCTGTCAAGGTCCTTCTGAAGGGCTGCAGAGCCCTCTGGGGTATCAGCCACTCCTCCAGCTTTATGTCATCAGCAGACTTGCTGAGGAGGTTCTCTGCTCCTCCATCCAAGTCATGGAGGAATAAGTTAAACAATACTGGGCCCACTACTGAACTTTGGGGGACATCACTGGTGACAGGCCTCCAACTAGACCCTGTGCCATTGGTCAGGACCTTATGGGATCTGTCCTTCTTTCAGTTCTCAGTCCATGTGGGGATGAATATTTGAGGAAGACATAGAGGAGATCTGACTGGAAAGTTGGGAAGGGTTGTTCCAGGGAATAAAATTCTGCAGAATTTTAGAGCTTCAGCCAAGTAATTTCCAAAAGACTGGACTATTAGATCTGCTCAGAAGTGAGATGTTGGATTGACCATGCCTATTTTCCCACTGTGTACGGCCATGAGAGTAATAGCCCAATAGCTATTCTTGCAGGGAGGTGGGTATTTTAGCTTTAAATGCATTAGTTTAGTTTTCCACCTCTGTCACTCACCTGCCAAAGACTTTCGAATTCACCTTCAACATATCTCTTTTACTCTCTGGAAGCAATTTGGAGTGACATCTATATGGCCCCAAAAACTTGCTTGACAAGACTCTTGAAAGGGCTTACGGTATTTTAGATGCACAGGAAGAATACTGCTAAGATATTCTAAAGAGGTCAAGACAATAAAAATTTTTTTTACTGCAAAAAAATTTTTAGTGGCAACTTTGGAAAATCAGAGGACTTCAACAAAAGTTTAGAGCAGCATTCAATCAACATAAAAGCAACTTCTCAAAGCATTAACTTAGCAAACTCCAATCCCATCCAATTTTAAGTTACTCTAAACTATGAGGAGAAGGAATTAGTAGAAGAAAGACAGAAAGGTCCAGAAAAGAACAAGTTATAGCTACCACTCTTGGTTCCAGTGGTCTTCAGCAGATAGAAATTCCAGAAAGAGGTGGGGTCAAGATATGGTCACTGTATATCCTGGCTTAGATACCCTTTGGCTTTCCTGGGCCCCTCCCCTAGGTGGGACTTTTGGTCATCTGGCCACTGTGGGCTGCAGTGGGACTCCAGAGATGAGTGTGGAGCATTGCCTCCAGTGTGCCAGGGACTAGCAGCCTCTGCAGGGCTGGGATACAGACCTGGAGGTGTGTGGGGTGTGTGGGACATGGTCTCATGAAAAGCAAGGACCTTCCCCTTCCTGCACATAGGTGCCCCTGAAATGTATGGAGCCAGCAATCCTTTCAGTCTCAGAACATTTTAGCATAGACAGCCACACTGGTACCACAGTCTTGATTGGACCGTTTTTCAACCATTTTTGAGTTATCAAGTGTGGTTTTATTTCTTTACCTATGGTGTGTTCTCCTCCATCTGAAGTCCATTCTAATTACAGTAATTTCATGATTACAAGCTGCACCTGATTATAAGCTGCATGTCCGGGTGTCAGCAACATTTAGGTCTTTGTCCATGTATAAACTGCACTGGAATATAAGCCACATTTTTGTTTGCAGTGAGGATCCGCATGCAACAAAATAAAACATTAGTAACGGAATCGCGGGATCGCTCGCCCTGGCCCAGCGCTGCCCTGCAGTGCCAGCAGGAGGGAGGCACTGAGCCCGCTTGCACCCACGGCAGGAGGGGGAGGGAGGCACAGAGCCCCCTTTTTTCATATATTGGCTGATCCTGAGTGTAAGCCGTATTTCCAGTTAGGGAGCAAAATTTTAGTCAAAATGGTGCGGCTTATAATCGTGAAATTACTGTAACTTTCTGTACGAAAGGTTTATAGCTGTCTTGTTTTCAGCTGTTGTATCTCCTGTTTGACCAAGATCACCTACTCAAAGACTTCTCGTTGATCTGGTGTTTGTGACACAGTTTTTCCATGCCTACTTCACTTCCTTCTATCAAAAATCTGTTTTAGTCTGTCTGTGACATCAATTCCTGCGTCAGCATTGACTTGGTTTGAACGTAGATTTAAGTCTTCCATGTAAATCCCCTTTTTATTTCTTTTTTCTTCTGTTCTTCCTCATGTCCAGGACTGGGCTGCCAGGCTGCATGCCTCCCTTTTCCTGTAACTTGTGCTTCTAAGCTGAGACTAGCTTTTCCTTTTCCTTGACCCATAAAATTTTAAGAAAGCTCATAAAACTGAGGCACCAAAACAATCTGCATTCACTAATCTGACCGTGTCAAGGTGAATGTGCATGGTGCAGCCCCCACAGTGTTCTCACAACGCTGTTGTGTGGCCTTGTGTGATTCCTCCTGCTGTGCCTCCTCTCTGCAGCCGGACAGCAGGACTCTGGACAGCTCTGCCTAAGAGCTGCCAAGGGCTCCATCAGCATCAGCCAGGATTAAACAGGCACTGTTAAATCTCTGCTGTAGCAGAAAGGGGAAAGCTTCAGAATAGTTGCAAGGGAAAACTTGGGAAATAGCTCTGAGGAGAGGAGGTGTTAAAACTAGGAACAGTTTTGGGAAGGGTGGAGGGGTTATTTATGGAAGAGTATTTCCCCATGCCGAGGAAAACTGACAGACATGTGAGGACACATACTGGCAGAGGACATGGAAAAGGGGCTAGTGGAAAGTTGAGACTTTCCAGATATGCAGTTGGTCTACTGTGAGTTTCCAAAATGAGCTGTGGGATGTAGTAAAATATGTTAAAAAATCTATACTGGTTTAGGATTTTGACTTAACTCGAATTTTATTTTTAGGAGAGGAAGCTGTACTCCTGACTGCTGGTTTTATTTATTTCGGATTTAATTGCTTGTTACATTTGACTTCTAGCCACATCTGATGCTTCAATTTTGTGCTACCTGCATAGAGGGAGCTTCTGTACAATTTTTGCAAGAGGTATAGTTTTTTGTGGAGAGGGAAAATGATGATAAAAATAAACTCTTCTATTAAGATTGTGATTTCGGTGTGAAAGGGAAAATACGACATGTATGAAATTCTAACTTTAGAATTAGGCTTTTGTTTGGCAATGGTTTAGATTGAATGAATAGAAAGAATAAATTTTGCTGTCAGCAAATGCAGGATCAACCACTTCTATTATTTGTGATGTTCCTTGCTTTGCTGCTGGTAATTGCATCTTGAAATACTGAATTTCCTTCTCTTCTGAAGTCAGTACATCAGGAAAGAAACAACTTCAAAGCATCAGGCTGAGAGATTTTTGTGAAGAGTGAGTACAGCATTTTTTTGTACAGCAGAATAACTTCTCCCTTTGGATTCAGACATAATGTTCTGGAGTGCCTGGTATTTGTGAATATTTCTATATGGAATATCAACAGTGCTGTGGAAGAGATTTAATTTTACCCAAAGGTTTAAAAATCAGAGGCCAGAAAATATTTACATCTTTATATTGTCCTGAAAATCCATTGCAACTTCAGAAATGCCCCCCTGCTTGGTATAATAGGACTTAAAATGGGAATTAAAGTTTATGGAGCGTGTATAAATCTTTATGTGACACAGCTGGTAGAAATAACCTCCATGAGAACACCCAGGCAAGTACTTTATACTGTGGCTAGGGAACTTAGAGCTTTATGTACAGGGTAACAGCAGTGCCATCTCATCATGCAGACCATTGGTTCATCCAACTTTGATTTAATTTGAATTTTGTTTCTTAAATAATTTTTCTCTGCCCCTTGCCTGGGTTTGTGATGCTGACAAAACCAGTTTTACTATTTGTGGCTATTCTACAGCCCTGAATGCACACCTGTTTCAATACTTCTAGAGCAGGGTATGGAAGACACCATACCTCTGGTACCAGTGAGCAGTGCTGAGGCTGCTGGTGTGACAGTAGCAGTGAGCTCATATTAGGGCTATATTTTCTACAAAGTGTTTAATTCCCAGTCTGAGGTTAGAGCCTTTCCTGGGGACTGTGATGTGACCATTAGTAACAAGGCAAGGGGATACCACGTTGCTAACTGGGTTTGCTGCTGCCTCTCTGCCACTCTCCCTGCACGGCCTGGGTGGGAAACTCAGATTATCTTGCAGAAGCCAACCCTGCTTTTCAGTCATGGTCTTAGGTGAGGTTACTGCACCAACTACTTGCCTTGCTTTTGCAGCACAGACAGCTGAGCCAATTGACAGTCAAGTCCTCAGCTGCTGCAGTTTAGAGCATATGGTTGAAAGTAAATTGTTGCCAATTTCAGATTGCTTAGAGACACTGCCCATTGAACCATGGCAGTTTAGGAAATGAGTGATGAGCAGTTCAGGTGTCCAGGCAGGGTCAAGGGTACTGCTGAGACCAGTAGCTTCATCAGCTATCTCACCCCTGCTCATCCATCAGGTCACTGAGTACCAAAACTGAGTAATGTAAATACCTTCCAGTGTGCTCACAGTGCACAGAAATAGCAGGTTACACCAGCTTTACAGCATTTAAGCATTGGCTCTGAATGTCTTCTTTTTTTCACCTGTAACCACAATTTATTTTTTAAATCTTACTTAATAAACCTATGCTGATTTATCATAATTGTGTCTATCAATCCATTTCTAATGACTAGATGCATGAATTTCAACAGTCCCTAAGGCCACATTAGTCAGTATAAGTTCAGACTGATACGAAGAATTTTTTTCACAACTCATAAGGAAGTGTAAAAAATTTATGATATTGCTTTAACAAGGCCCACTGAGATTTGGGATTATATATCTAAACCCTTATTGAAGACAAAAACTTTCCTATGTTTAGCCATGCAGAGAAAAGCTGCTCTTCAGACAGCACTTTAAAAATGAAGAGAATTTGATAAACATGGAACTGAAATCATAGAGAAAGGTATGAGGAATCTTCCCTCTGAATTTCTTTACTGCAAAACCACGATTACTATTAACAAATTTAAAATGTAAATTGGAGTGGCAGCAGCTTTTGAATTTTAAGGCCATTTCACTATACTAGGAGCCAGCAGTGGAAATCTTTAGCATTGCTAGAAGAAAACTACTTGCAATACTGAAGAAAAAGCAGAAGACAGAAGATAGACATCATTCCCTAATAGGAGGATTAATTCTCCTGTACAATTAATCTGATTTCTTAGTCTTCTTCTTCAGCACCCAAATCTCTGTTCTTTGTCTAAGAGGTAATTTTTACTCAGGTGTGCCACTGTTGGGGCCTCAGTTTAGCATCCCTCTACTTCCTTCTCCTGAGAAACTCTAGAAGCAAAATTAAGTGGAATATATTTCATGAGATATTTTATGTTCAACTCCCTCTTGTTTTCTTTGAGTAATTGGGAAATGAAGCTGTTTCAACAGGCTTAGAAATGAAAAATCTGATGTAACATTAGGCCATTTAATTAAACTATAGAAATTGAACCTAATATTTTTAGGAAGGATATTTTACAGGAGGCCACTGTGCAGTTGGCAGAAAGTTTGAAGTTCCACATTTTCAAATCACCAGAGTTACTGAGTTACTTTAGACATTTTCACTCCTTTTGTAAACCTGAGCAATGTGTCTTCCAGAAACTTAAGTGCATTCTTTGTCTCTCTCAAGAAACTAGGCATCCTCCTTTTGTAAGGGTAGATTGATAAATATGTACAGTATTCCATTCGGCCTTCCTTTGGGTAGTTTTCTGCTATTGTAATTTTCAGTGTTGTGAAAGTATTTAGATTCACTGACAGTCCATACAGGGCAGTCTACAGGTAACTGAGCTGCACAGTCCCAGCAAACCTTGAAGAAAAAATGAAAGCCTGATTGTGGCTGGTGATGGTATTGCTGTTTTTACAAGCCATGACACTGAGCATTGTATGACAGAATGCAGACACATAGGTGCTCTAGATTAATGATTAAGCTACAGGTACTGGTCTTTAAGCAGTATCTGCAAGTATTTTTACACTGTGTAGATCCAAGAGGAATATGTAGTCTCTCTTATGCCCCAGATAATGACAATGATAGGAACATTGTCTTGAAATGTCCTTGTATTCACCTTGCTTAATGTAGAATGATTTAGTCTGGATACAGAACTCTGTTTTTAAGGATGCGTAGCTAGTAAGTCTTTAAATCTGATGAAACACCAAACCATTATTGTCCATCTCTTGAATTGTCTTGCTGTTGTGGGGGTCTTCTTTTGCTTTTTCTGCAGCATCTGTTAGATTTGAGGTTTTGTTAATAATGAGTATTGCAGTTGGGCACACATGACATAGTTGCTATTCTGTAGGTATGTCAATCAGGGTTACCAATTTGGAAATCATCTGATATCTGTTTTGAGCAAGCAAACCAGATATATTTGGACTGACTTCTGTAATGTCTCAGTGAATGAAGGAGGACTTCAAGCAAATGAAACTGGAAAACAAGTCAATCACAGATGAAACTAGGAGCTTAAATAACTCAAAATAATTATTGACATTGTATTTGTGATGCATAGAATTATTAAAAGAGATCAAGAATAGTAAGTACATTTTTTTTGAATGTTGGACATTGTATGCTAATTTATTTTGAAAGATATACTAATAAAATTCCTTGCTAAGGAATTACTGCAGCTTGGTTCACTGCCCTTGTTTTCATTATGAGAATTCTACGTCTCTTTGAAAGCTAAATTATCTTCACGGTCTCCAGCCTTATTTTTTTTTTTTATCCCCTTGCTCTTAGAATAATTTGCTCACCTGAGAAGTGATTGGGTGAACTGAAGTGAATTAAATGCCATTTCAAATTACATAGGTCTTCTCTTTCTCAAGCATTTGACCCTCAGTGGCTCTGGGCATACTGCTCATGAGATTTTTGGAACCATTTGTACTGAATTAGTTCAAAAATTTAATTCTTGTATTTGATCTGAATTGCCACTGTTTTGGATTTTTTTATTGCCTCTTTATTAACCTTTCACGTTTTATATGGTGAAAAGTAATTCTCAGATACTGGACATAGCATTTGTGCACAGGGAAACTTTCTGTGAAGGGCCCTTGTATTTGTGATAGGATACCTGACACCATGTTTTTTATGTTCACTAATATATAACCTCATTTTGATTATTTTAAAATAAGGATTGTAGTTCCATAGAGAGATGTAAAAGCACTTTCAGGAGGGTCAGGTGTTATTGATAACATCGGGCATTTAAAAGTTTAGACATGCCAATGTTTTTGGAAAAGACATTTATGTCTTACTCCTGAATCTCCTCTTTTGTGATTGAAGTTTCCAACCTTCAGAGGGGAAGGAGGGAGGAAAGAGTCTGTAAAGTCATTCCTGTGTGAGAGTTTGGCAGAAGTGTAGCCTAGGAGACAGTAGAGATATTTTAAGTTGTCTCTGGTCCTTCTAGCTGGTGTCATGGTGCCTGGAGGGGCTGAGAGACAGCCTATTGTCTCAGCTTTCAGGTGGGAAGCTCAGCTGCATGCAGGAGATGCTGGCGAGCGTGCAGAGAGTGAGGAGAAGGTGCTCTACTTTTATGACCCATCACTGGAGTCCCTTGATAAGATTCTGTAAGTTCTTGAAGTTGGTTTATGGAAAAAATACACCGAAGTAAATACTTGTTTTCCTCTGGGCAAATGAAAAGTGGCAAATGAAGTGCTTGTGACAGTACTTGGACTTGGTAATGTTAGGTTAACAGCTGTACTGTATGATCTTAGAGGTCTTTCCCAATCTAAATGATTCTGTGATTTTTTATTTTCTGTCTGTCTTGCCAGTTATCTCCACCCTCCTTCTCCTGCCCTGACTTTTAAGCACATTTGCTTTATTTGGACAATTTTGGAGATAAGCCTTTCAGATTATACTTTTCCCACAATATCTGAAAAGCAAGTCTTCATATAGAGGAATGCATTGTTAATGTCCCTGATGAGAAAAACTATAGCTTGACAGTGACACTTGCAGGAAGAGTCTGCTGAGGAAGGCAGCCAGTCCAGCAGACGTCACTAGTCCCATGAGCAGGCTTCCCTAAAATTGAATGAAACTTTTGAGGGTAAGCTGGCTGGAATTACTTTGCATTTACCAGAGTAAGTGTATTGATGTCAACAGATGCCCTGAAAGAGCTTTTACACAATCCTTTATTTTTCTACAGCCCTACTACACGCTTGTACCCTTCAGGAAATGAGTGCTATTAGAAGAGGCGTACACACATTTACAAGTCAGTTTTATATACCCTTATAGATAAATACTAAGTGTTGAATGGTTAAAAAAAAAAAAAGAGATATAACCTGAGAATTCAAGTGCATGTTTCATACATACCAGGAAGAGAGGCTTTTTAGTTTGGGGGTGTTGCTGCTCACATTTGATATTCCTTGCAAGTAAGATGGCACCAGTCATAGGCCTGCTAGCATAGGTCAGTAGCACACTGCTGTGTCCTCTGCATCCATCCCAAGCACAGTAGTCTACATTGTTATACATTAGGGAAGTTAGCAGTCATCTGTTCTAATTTAGAGCAAGATGTATCCAGGAAGGGATCAAGAGGTGCTTGAGATGAAAAAAAAAAAGTATTTTAAGAAGCATTCAAAGCTATCCCTTCATTCTGAGTTGTATAGGCATATTCAAGGAAACTGCACTGTAGAGTCGTAGTGCTACTGCTGCTATTGCCATCCTCCACTGTGCTGAATTATCACTAGTGATCTGGCTGCAGGAATCTGATCTTTATTGTTTCCAGAAATTCTTCTTTAATTCTTTCCACCTGCGATGCAGTAAGATATTAAAAAAAAAAACCAAAACAAACAGCTTAAAGCCTTAACACAACCATGAAGGTGAAGAAGCTTATTCTAAAGCAGTTTTTATGAGAGTAATTTGCCTCTCCTTTTAGTGGGACTACATTGCTTTGCTGCTGAGAAATCAGCAATTGCATTGTACTTTGGAGCTGCACCAGCCATCCTCCATAGTGTGAATGTTGAGGAGCAGTCACAGCAGACTGTAGGCAGTGCTCAGCAAGAGCTAAACTCCTGTTTTTCTTAGTTTTTTAGGAAAACTAAATTAACATGGATTCTACTCTTGCACCCAAATACGCAAAAATTATGTGGTAATTTTTTAAAAGTAGTTTAAAATATATTTATTGTTATAGAATTCACTGTCTGCCATGTTTTCTTCCTATTATGTCTAGATATATTTGATATCACAAGCCCAGCAGGAGCTTTTTCTCCATGATCTTGTATCTGTCAGTCAGATGCTCTAAAAAGAACTTCACTGTAACTGATGAAAATCTGCAGCAATTTTCTGCTTTTAGAGGTTTAGTTTTTATAGTAAACTGTTGATCTTGTAGATGAATGAAGAAAGGATGTCTCTTTAGAGACGATTTTTGCTATGGGTTGGCTCTATGGATAATCTGCTGCTGCTATACCTTTATGGACTGTGGGTTTGCTGGTAGAGCATATACTGGGACTTACCTGGCAGGTTTGGGATTTTATATCCAAGGCCAGTTCCCACAAAATTAAAATCACTTTTTCCTCTTCTTTCTTTGATGAGCCTATTTCTGCTTACCTGGTGCTGAAACTAAATAAAGATGATAATGTCTTAGTCGTACTCACAGACCATCTGTACGTAGTTTGAGTACTGTCAAGAATTTTAAATTTAGTACATTTGCAAGTGTTTGTGGTCCCACGTATCTGGGTGTCCCATTGAACATGAGTCTGCTTTAGACATAGTTGCTTGATTTAGGTTTTCATACATTCATTTTAGATCCTATGGATCTTCAACTTACAGGTTTCAGAATAGATGAACACCTGCTAATCCTTCTGTGATGTTTAAACTGTATTTCAGTGATTCTTGTAGCTGAAATTCTGTTTTGTCTTCAACAGAGACTGTACAGTTGGTGCTGTTTTGCAATGGAATGAAAATATTTTATGGGTGATAAGAGTTTGCAGCTTAAAATTAATGCTTTTGAAATTGCATAGCAGCCAGATGGAGGAGGGAAGGCAATGTAGAAAAGCAGTTGGTGAACACCCAAATCTCTTTAGTCTGGAGAAGCATGCTGGGCATTACTTTGAAATTACATACTCCAAGGCAAAGTTACTCCTGGACAGGATTAAAATGTCAAGATTTTTTGCCATGCAAAAAGCTGCAGTATGTTGAAATAGCTCTCTGTGCTTCAGAGGAATAATCTACTTGTAAACAACCTTGTCTGTCTTGGAATAATATACTAACAGAGTTGTTTGGTTTTCTACTTTTGCCCTTTACCCTTTGAAAAAAAAATGTAATTCTATGGACTATTCAGAGGCTTTGTTCTGCAAATAGCATTTCTTAATAAATATCCCAAAACCAATATAGTTACATTTAAGTTAATATAAGGCAGTTGAGTCTCCTAAAAATATTGGTTGGTGTGAAGCAAAAGAAAAATAATTTGGGCTTTGCTTTACAGTTTCAAATAGGCAGCTTTAGTTCTCTTTCTGACTTCCCTGAAATAACTTACAATGATCAAAGCATGTCAAGGAATTATAAAATAATTTCAAATGCATTGATAAATTAATCTCATTGAGATTCCTACGTAGTTGTTTAATGCAAACAAAATTATTTAATCCACTGTTTTTTAATGTACCTTTTAACATGAGTTAGTTAATCTATGCTATGTATTGGAGTTAAAAATGAGAAAACTTCATGTGGAGTATGGATTTTAAATCATAAAAGCATTCATCAGAGCAAATAGCATAATTTTAATTAAAAGGCACTTTGAAATTACAAGACCAGTTGATACCTCTTATGTCAGCCTGTCTGAAAAATATTATGACACTGGTATTCTGGTGAGGTTAAATCTGAATTTTCATTATAAGGCTTTCTTATTAGTATTAAATAACTTGCCCTTTTCAAATGGTGACACATTGAAAGTTCAAGAAGGACTTACATTTTGCAGGATAGGGTATTTTAAACCTGGTGAATTGTTTTTGCAGTGGATTTCTAGCTAACTTCTTTTTGTCTAGAATCCAGAATTGCATATTTTTTCCAATCGAAGTATTCATTACTCAGAAAAAAAGCTAGAAGACTGTTAATGAGCATGTCCTTCTATATGCAGTTACTATAGTAATTTATAATTATGCAATTAAGTAATGTTAATGATTGTTGTATATATAAGTAATATAATTATATGTACTACATTAAAGTATATGTACTATATATTATATATATGATGCACTTTAGTGTATGTATTATATATCAGTAATTTTATAGACAATGCTTTGCAAGTGATAGTATTTAAGACCATGTGGAAATAAAGAAATTCAGTTAAATTAATTTTGTCTCTGTAGTGATACACTGAAAAATAAAATGTTTAAAACTTCAAGATGGAGGTTCTGTGTTGACCAGTGTAGTCCATTGCAAAAAATACAAAGAGGCTCTTGGCCTTCTTACTTCCCTAAGTATTTTTCTGTTCTCTTGCTCTCTTCCTTGCAAGGACACTGCTATGTTAAATTTGTGTTCTTCCATTTTTTGTCTCTTATGAGAAATTTAATGCCGTTTTGTTTGGGATACCGTGTCACTGGTAAAGATCCCAGGGAAAATTTGCTCAAAACCCACACTTGACACTGCCAGCTGCTCAGGATGAATAATGAATGGTAGAACATGACCACAAATGTTTGTTTCAGGATGGAAGCAGTGATTCTACAAGCAAGTTTTTTTCCACAGGAATGTACTGTAGTCTGTGAAAGTACCACACTTCTTAGTCATCCATATTTCTTAAATTTTGGTAACAGTTTAGTAGCTAATGAGCAGGCATTGATATTTATGTCATTTTTAGATCACTGAAATGATAATTTAAAGTATAAATAACTTAGCCTCCTGGTAATTAAGTATATAGACACATCATCAACCATAATTAAGAATTGTTTTTAGATGAAATCATTTTTACAAATAGTTATTTAATTTAGCAGGTTTGTCCTTTGGTTCAGTAAAGTCATCTGTCATTTCTCTCAGAGCTGTAGCTTGTGGAAAGGGCAGCTTTAACAACATTCAGTGAACTCTGAGATTCAGGGCTGAGCTTCTGTCAGCTTTTATATTGGATTCTTCAGCACAGGCTTGATTCATCAAAGCACTGAAGCTTCAGCTAACACCTCCTTCAAGAGTTTCAAAGCATTTGGAACCCTAAATGCAGAGCAGATTTACCTAGATCATAATTAATCAAATCTAGTTATTACATTCCCTCAGCAACACTGGGCAGAGCACTGAGTAAGGTATTTTTCATTTTCCAGCTTTGACCTGTGTAGACTACCCTCAGTTAGTGTATTTATAGAAGTAGCCTGCTAAATCAGAGGTGATGATGGGGATGTGCTGGAAAGAAAAAAGGGCTTATCTGTTCCTCTTCAAAAGCAGACTTACTTTGTCTGTTGCTGAGACAGCTCAGTTACATTTAAAAGTGAATCTCAGGCACAGTGAAGGTTGATTACTGATAAATGCCTTTAGCGCTGATGAAAGAGGCTTCTTCTGAAGTAAATGCAATCTAATTGGAGGTCTGGTCCAGTTTTTTCTAGATCTTGCGAGAATCTTTGTCAGTTTTTCTGGGATTTGAAGTACAAAGTTTTCTTTTGCTTCACTAATGTGCCATGTATATTGCATTTTTCCATGAAGAGGTATGATGTTGTGGATGGGTTCCGTGACGTGACGGATGACTGTGTTAGTTTACTAGTTCTTACATCAAGAAATTATGAAATAAATGTACTTCATTATTTTGGTGTCTTAAAACTTTCTTTTAAAAAAACAGTTTTGAAATGTTATTCTTAACTTATATAGACAATTCATTGGGATCAATTTCATAGTAAACACTGGACAAATACCATTCTCTGATGCATGGTGATTCAAATGCAAAACATTATCTAAAAACATTATGACCAATTATTTCTGCTAGAGAAGTGACTGTCTTATCTTTAATCTTATCTGAGTAGTTGTTTTCAAGTTTTGCTCCTCTCTGCTTTCAGAATTAATTGCTTGAATTTCAGAGAGCATTTGCTGATTTCTTTTTATTTTTGAAAGAAATCAAAAATTTCCAAGATTTCACATTATTATCAACTAAACAACTTTGAAAATACTTCATTTTATAAAACATTTTATACATACGACAGTGGGAACTTTGCTTTCCTAGCTGTATTTCTTTGACTGGTTATAGGAACGTGACAATCATATCATGTACTAAATTTCTCCTTCAAATGACCAGTTCCTTGAGAAAGCATTGAAAAGGACAAGGGGGAAGATAGTCTCAGCTTGTCATCTTTATTTCTTACTTGTTTGGAATGCTTTGTTCTGGCCGTTTAGCACATAGTTGTTTCACATCAGCATCTAGCCAAGTATCACCTTCCTTGAGTAGAGTTTTACTTCTTCACTTTCTGTACTACTTCAGTTCAATTCTGAATTGTATGCCAGAAATACATTAAAATTTTATTAGCATTCATTGTATGTGGTTCTGACCTTCTCAGAATGAAAGTTATGTGAAGGTTCCAATTATATCTTTCAATCTTGTGTCTGTTCATTGTGTTTTCATGGGTGAGACTAATAGATTATCTCTGAGATTGAACAGAAGGAGTTCTGAGTTTGAGGTTTCACTCTGATCTGCAGAGGCTGCATCTCAAGTTTGATTAACACTGGGGAAACCTTTGGCTGTTTCTTCTCAGTACTCTCCTGAAAATCAGGAAAAGATGAGACTTCCCCAAACCTAATTTATTTGAGATCTTTCTTGAGAAAATTTGATTGAAATAAGTTAAAAGGATGGATACAAGTTCTGGGGAAGAGTAGGATAAAGAAAAGAGAGAAAAAGTGGAAAGAATGGACTGAGAGACAAAATGCTTGGAATTATTTGTGTTTTCCTGTTGGTGAGATCACTGACAGACAAAACTGGATGACGATGGTGATTTATAGAGGGGGATTTTACAGCCTGTGAAAGAAATCACTTTGGCATGTCCTTTTCTTGACTCAGAGCATGGTCTGAGTTTGGATCATTTTCCTGAGTATGTCTTACTACATCTTACTCTTAAATCCTGGTTGCTAAAGCTGACTCACACTTCCCTCAAATACTGGAAAGGCCAGTAGGTAGTGGTGCAATTTTACTTGTCACAAAATTGGTCCAAAGTAGATGCAATCTTGCACCCCTCAATGACTTAGGGAATTTGTTTAGAATTTATTAATTTTGTTTGATGCTGAGGATCTTCTTTTTGTGTGTGTGTCAGACTGTGAAGTCCAGAATCTTAAGACTACTTTACAGTATAGGGAAGTTGAATATTTGCTGAAGGAAGAACAGCATTATTTTTGTTCTCAACCTCACTTTCCTCAAGCTTGTCTTATCTCCCCCTTATTCCTTTCAGGTAGCTTAGCAAGCTGTGCTGGGAGCTGATCAGCTGAGTTGTCCTCTGTGGCTGCTCACTCTCCCGAAGAGCATTATCAGCCAGTCTAGCTCTTCCAGTAAACAGAAAGCAAAAAGTCTCCTCTCCTGTACTGGAAGTGAGATAACTCTCCTTATATAGAAAGACTATGAAACTAAGGTGAAAAACAGTGGATTCTTTGTGGTTTGTTTTGCTTTTGTTTTATGCATAGATGCTTTTCTCTTTCCTCCACAATAAAGATTAAGGAAAAATGCTTCTAAAAGCAGCAGGGATAAAGAAGAACAAAGGGAAATAATCTAATAAAGCAGTGATTTCCTACAACCATTTGTATTAAATGCTGTGAAAGGGCAAGTCACAATGACTAATTCCTAACATGTGTGTTCCTGGAGCAGTAAATGCTGGGATATATATGTTTTGTTTGTAATAAGGGAATACACTGGAATAATTTCAGGAAATACTAATAACTGAGCAATTAATAAACAAGAATTGCAATATAATTTAGCTAAATGTCTTTATGCAAACCTTCTTTCCCTCAGATAAATTAACAGCCACTAAAGAAAAATCCGTAGTTCAGTGTCAGGGCTGTAGTAGTAGGACTTTAAAATTAGGAAGTTTCTCCAAAAAATCCTTATATCAAAACACAAGAGTAGAATCAGGATACTGATGTAAGTTGTGATGTTTTGAATATTGCTTGGAGATCTGAAAAGTTTCTTTGAAGAAAGGGTGTTGATCTGTGAAAACACCTTCCAACCTTAGCACACCACCTTCATTCTCCAAACTCTCTAGCTGTTTGCTGGTGCCTGCACAGTGCTTTGTTTAGACTTGCTGATTTCAGAAAAGAGAGCTCCTATTTTGCTAGCTTCACCTAAATTTTCCTGCATCACCAGATTGTAGGAAATGTAGAGAAAAGAACGAGTAAGGAACACATGTAAAGGAAAGTTTCTAATTATGTGAGGAAATGAAGTTACCAAGTGGTAAGGCAATGTGAAACTCCATTCTGGATTGCAGTTAACAAGACTCCCTGGTTACTGATTACTTGGTGCTCATCATCTAGCTTTAAGTGTTCCTCCTGTGTTCCTGTTTATAGAATCACAGAATGGTTTGGGTTTGAAGGATTATCTAGTTCCAATCCCCCTGCTGTGGGGAGGGACACCTTCCACTAGACCATGTTGCTCAGAGTCCCATCCAATCTGGAGCTCTGATCCAGTCAGAGCTGCCTTTTCTGGGCTTGGCCACTTGTGTAGTCTGTAGTCTTATAAAAGAATCCTGTTTCCATTCAACACAGACATTATTTGTGACTTAACTGGAGGCTTGTACCTTCCAATAATGAAAATACTCCAGCGCCCCGTCTAAACATCTCACCTTCCTGTCCTAGTGGGCAGTTGGGAATTTTTTGTAGTAGCTTTTACAACTTTTCCAGATCCATGTGACACAGTATAAGTGTCCAGTGAGATACTACATATTTTAAAAGCTGACAATGTGTGGGAGGTTTTGGCCTTTACCCTTTGGTATGGTCTCAGACATGTTGGAAATGTTAAATGATGCACAGCCATTAGAAGAATCAGGGGCTGTCTTCTTCCTTCTTGCCATGTAAAGCTTAAACCTTTTCTCAAAATGACTCATTCTGGTGAGGTTGGAGAAAAGAAATGATGTATTGGTAATGTAGGTATGAAATTATTCTCTTTGTCTTTTATTGTGGGGACAAAAAAGAAAAAAGAGAGAAAACACTTTTTTTTTTTTAGGGGAGTGAAAGCCCCTCTGACGTTCTGCGCTTTATAGGTCTTGCTTCTATGTATCAAAGCAGGGTTGGATTCTTATATGTGCATAGATAAATTAGGAAGGAGAAAAAAAGTAAATATTAGAAAAGACAAAAGCAAAGAGTTGAAATTCAAGTAGCCAATTTCAGACAAAAGAAGGTAAGAAAGTACACCTACTCTTTGAAGAAAGATATGTAAATTATGCTAAGTAAGACATCTTCTAGAAGAACTCAGAAGCTGCTGTATATAAAAAGTGTATATGCAAGCCTATATGTAAGAAGTACAACTTTATAGACAATCATTGGATTTGGGAGGCTTGAGAGAATGAGAAGCATCCAGGATGACAGATACTTATTTGCTCAGTTTTCACCATGCTTAATGCTGAGGTTCCAAGTGTCTAAAAAAAATGCAGCTATTTCCAGAAAGTACACTAAAATAAGCTGATATGTTCACAGACAGTGATTCAGTCAGAAGAGCTGGAGGAATTTAAAAGTGAAAGTCGATGCTAAGATTATTTATTGAAATTTTCAAGCCTTGGACTGAGAAGGGTCGCAAGCATTGTCTTCCAAAGTGATGCCCTTAGGTCTGCTGAGAATAAATGGCATTCATCTTACCCAGGAGTATCTGATATAACCTACCCAGACAAAGTTATTAAAGTAACTGGATCACTGATCAGTCTGTCAGTTTGTGTGTTATGGAAGAAATAATCCTGAACTATAGGAAGCAGAATGCCTTTGTGTTTTGAGTAAATCTTGTTGAATTAATCTTGTTCTTTAGCATGTGATAGTGGGAAGAGTTTATAGGAATATGCTTCTAGAATGTTGTTTTTATGAGTAACTCATAGAAATCTTAAATCTTTTAATACATCCAAAGAAAAAAATCTATAAAGTGAACTGGGATTGTGTTTTACCTGGCATAGACTGTTAGTAACTTTCTAGTGAGCATCATGGACATCAGTTTTGAAAATCATGTCTGACTTCCTGTCTTTTCAGAATTGAATAGAATCTTTCTTTCTTTCTAGAAACAAAATTAAAAGTGGAAGCATTATGTACTGCAATGAATACTCTATGTTTAAAATCATTATATAATGGAAATTACCAGTGACAGATGAAATTTTATTCAGAAGTAATGAAACTTTGAATTAGAAACATGAGTGAATTTTTCTAAAATATGCTAAGTTTTCCTTTCACATTATGTATTTTTTGATAGATATTGGTGGTATGGTTAAGAAAGCACTTTATCTAAATACACCATGTTTTTCGGGAAAACACACTGATCTGTGACTTTTACAGGGAAAATATGAAGGGAATTTTTTATCACAGTTTTTATCACAGTTTTAATACTTAATTGGAACTTATGGTTTAGATATATTTTAAGAAAATGAGGACTTTTTTTTTTTTAACTCTACAGGCTTGCTGATGCATGGGAAAATGATATGGGAGTTCATCCTTTAAAGTTTCCATCAGAAACATGTTTGGAATTATTGTTGATACTGGGTTTGAGTACGACATCTCTGCCACCTTCACTTCGATGCATGAACTCTTTTCAGGTAAGGAACAGCTTCTGTTTTAGTATGACAATGTTACTCTTGGAAAAAGAGAGATCCCTGAGGGCCACAAATGCTTTCAAAGGGTTTATAGACCAAGGTGGAAAATGCCATTGGATTTTTAAACAGTTTATTACAGTTTAAAGTGATGAAATTTAAAGAAATTTCATCAAACTTAGGCTGCAGTAGTTAGAATAACTATAAAAAATACCTTGTGGGCTTAAAAAAGTCCTCTGCAAAAAAATAAAGATTTCCAGTGGTGAAAACATACAGAAGAATGTTACTTTGAAGTTCTCAGCAGACAGAAATTTTCCAAATGAAGCATTGTTGCAGGCATGTGCAATTGTGATTTTTATTTCTTCTGTAATGTGGTTGGAGAGTATGATTTTTACAAATGCAGTAGAGACAACTGAATTCATGATGATATAGCAACTCAGCCTTTTTATGATGCTTCTGTCTTCCCCTGTAGTAACACAGTTTGTCCTGAGTATTGATGCAAATCTAAAGTAACCAACTGTTGAGCAGGAAGTGTACTGAGTCCCTGGCAGCTATAAAAATCATCATCTTAGTGGGACTGAGTGTCCTTAACAGTTTCTAACATGAAATCAGGTAGCTTCTATTTGTCCATATTTCCTGTTTGTACTTAAGGCACATCTAATTAGTCTTCCTGGGTTATGTTTACTGAAAAATAGTCTTTATGTAGATTTTGGAGGAAAAAAAAAGATTGTAAAACAAAATCAAGTAATTGACTTTAATAGAGTTACATTGATGTACAACTGCTGAAAATTCCTGTTTTAGGAAATAGGTACCTGCACTGTTTGTCACTTTGCATTTGTGTGCTTGGAAAGAGGGAATCTGTATATGGTGATCACTTGGGTACAGCAGCAGCTACTGATATCTTCAATGTTATTTTAATATCCAATGTCAGAATTGCTACTGGCTTGTATATTCAGAGGGCATAAAATTGAAGAATCTCCTGGATGCCAATAGATAACAGTAATTATAAATTTCAAGGATTGGCCAGCAGTAGTAATCCATGCAATTGAGTAGTCCTTGTTTCCTATTAAGAAGTGAACATTTTGGTTATCTAATCCTAAGAGGATCTAAGAGGATGTACTCCTTGTCTCTCACATTACCAGTAATCTGTGGTAAAGTCTTCCCTGCTCTACCCATGACAGGTTAAATAGGAGTCTCTTCCTGTATGCTGAGGCTGTATGTCCTGTATTATTTCTGTGCACACTCAGTCTCACATTGTATATTTGGGATTCCCTTTGATTTGTGTATGGGGTAGAGGTAGGAAGTGATGGATGTCTGTCAACTGGTGTTTTTACCTCGGAGTACACAAAACATCAGACTATTCTTTTTTTCCTTGGCTGACTCTGCACGGTTGTGCTTGATTGCTCCTGGGTAATTTTAGCTGTGAAACAGTCTCTGTGATTGCCCTAGAGGTACATGGTGCAGGTCCTGGAAGCACAGGGTGGGACATCCCCATGCATCCCCTGGAGACCCTCTGGCCATGGCCTTTCAACTCCAGATTTCTGTGGAACAGATGAAAGCAAGCACTACTTTGCTAACCTCATTTACTGAGCACTGGCCTGCACAGATCATGTTTTTCCTGCCTGTGTGCCAAAGTTGGCGATGTGACAGTATCCTGTCTTTCACAGCAACACACTTGGCAGTTTTTGAAAAGCCCAAGTTCAGAAACCTGCTCTGTTAAGATAATGTTCTATTTTGCCAAGTGGGAGGAAAGGAAAATAGCTTTTTTGATAAAATTCTCTAACTCCAACTGTCACTCTCCTTGGCAGACAGTCAATATCACCAAGTGTTTGTCCTAGAGGGCAAACACTGTCCAGTAAAATACTGTTTTATTTTATTTTTATCCTTATAAACCTTGTTTGGATCTCAGTTAGTGAATCCATGAAGCAGAAACAAAGTTTGCCCAGGCTTTTCCTTGATACTTTATAATGGTCTGCCAGCCTTATAGTTGTTTTGGGAGTTTTTTTCTGGCTTGCTTCTTCATGTTCAGCGAATACTAGAATTACGTATCCTAGTTTTTCTGTATTTTTCTTGGAAAAAGTTGGCAAGATCCGAAGAGAGCTTGAATAATGATGCTAAATTGTGCTGCTGCCTGGGCATAAGATCACACTGCATGCAAAATAGTGAAGATTGTGAGCCAAAAAGGGAATAATAGAAGGGCACTAACTGAAAACTGATATTTTGTGTAATTTAATGGAGTAATGGCAAAATGACAAAACTAGTTGCGCTTTATTTTGTGGTAGACCTTAATGTGGCAGTTGTCTAGAAAAAATTAAAACATTTTAATTCTGTATTACAATAAAACTTGTATTTGAACTGGAAATAATGGCAGAGTTCCCTATTATCTACACAGTGGAACAGTGTAGAAACAGTCTTGTTCAGCAGGGTCCAGGCTTTTACAACTGAATGCTGGAGGAATTAGAAGGATAAAACGACCCCAGAAAGTGCCAGAGTTTTTTCCTTTCATTATATGTGTGTTTCCACTGTTGGACATGTGGTTAGGAGTTAAATGGACCACTGCTTTCTGCTAGTGTTTTTCTTTATGTTTTCATACAGTATTTGGAAATTTATCTAACAGGCAGCTCTAATGTCATGATCTGAAAGTTACGGTTTAATTCTTGATACCCTGTCAGGACAGCTTTTAAAATCCATTTTTTTTCTAAATTAGGTAACCAAAAATTATCTCCACACCTGTGTTTTTTGAGAATGTATTTACCCTCTCTCCCAATTATATTACAGTACTGCAATGTTGACAAACCAAAATTTTAGTTGGTATGCATCTGCATTGGCTGATGCTTAGGCTGTAAAAAGCACACAAAGGAAATCTGCTTAGTTGCTAATAATCTGTAATAAACTCTGTTCTGCCTTGTGCTCTAGAAGTACTCTCTGGGACTAGCTTAGCAGACTCTGTATCAGTGCTGAGACATAAATTACATTTTACTTTCCATTGGTGTGCTACTGCTTAGTAACATAATATTTGAAATCACTTTTCAATTCTGTTTTGACCCTGTAAAGATCTTTCTGTGTGATTTATGTTGCTGGAGGAGCCTGGGAAAGAAGAGCAGGAGCAGACTGTGCTACATAGCTCTGCTGAGTTTAAGATGCTCACTACAGCCAGTTTATAAGTTTCCCAGGCTGTTGAGCCTAGCTGCTAGGTTGTCTTTGGCTCATCTCTCATTTTATCTGAACAATTGCAGTGACTTTACTCTGAAGGACAAAAGTGGATAGACTGTTTCTTGCTGGTTGATGGCAGCTCCTGGGTTTGCTGGAGAACACGTTTTTTAAGCCCTGACTTGCACCTTCCCAGGCTTGTAATCCCTCACCCATACTAAGGATGTCTCAGATCAAGTTAATAGGATTGGCTGAGGCACTTGATACTTACCCTGGAGCAATGAGAAAAGCAGTGAGAAGGGAGAGAGGAGTTTGCTACTAGAAAAGATTAATTTTTTTTAGTTTACTTTTGCTCTGAGCATTGTTTTGCTACTTTGTCTTCAGCTCCATTACACTGCATGGAAAGCTGCGTTACCTTATTACATGCTCAATCTATACGGCTGTCCCCCCACCTGAGCTGTCAACCCTTTGCTTTTGCAATGGTTGGGCTTTACTTTGTGTATTATTCTTAATACTTGCAAACACTTGTAGCTAGCACCCACTTGAGTTATCATGTACTTTATCACAGAACTGCTCAGCTGCTACTTCTCAGCACAGTCTCAGAGGCTCTGTTGGTATTTCAGAGCCTACAGCACAAAACAGTTAACACAGGGAGATGCTTTAAAGTGACAAGTAATCTCTGCTGTGTTTTTCTAACCTTATCTCATCTTTCTCTGCGTTCAAGCACAGTGAACAGCGAAAATGTCCTGGATATTGAATTCTTATGATGATATATGGGGCTGTTGAGCACATTTTGTCTCACTGCCGTTTTTGTGGGAAACCAGGCATTTTACTTGACCTATCAAGGCACTATTCATAAGGCCACAGACTGTAAACAACAGTTTTCAGAGTTAAACAGATCATGGTTTTATTTGTGCTTTTGCAGCTGCATGAAATTGAAGGAAGTTTGTGATTAAGAACTGCTGAGCTGTTCCAAAATTTTGTTTCAAATAACTGTTTATAGTTTTTGGAGCTGCACCCAGTACCCCGGTAGCTTTCAGCACAATGTCTGCTTTGGTTAAGAGAAGTGAAGCCACTGTTTAAGAAGAAACAAAAAAAAATGTCCCCTCTACCATTTCAGTAAGAATCCCTAGTGGTGTCTCTAAAGGAAAACCGCATTTGCAGTTATTTTGCTTTCAAAAAAGAAGGAAAACCCACAACAGAACTGTTCTCACAGAACAGCCTGTCAAGTTCTCTGTCATTTAGTCTCTTAATACAGTGCAGGAAATTTGCTAAAGGCAACAGGTTTAGAAATATAGAATATTAGTTGCTCAGAAAATATAAGAATGAATAAATACAGTATTCATAATAGTTTAGTACCTCTAGTATGTGAGTATCAAAGGGGCCATGGAAAATAAAATATAAAATTCCTGCTGTCTCAGGTCTATACTTGGTCCAAACTAAAGTGTCCCTTGATACTTGGTGGTTTTTAATATTGATACTTTTATTTTTTATGTGTCTCTATATATATGAAAAGCAATTTCAAAATCATTTATTGCAAAAAGTTAGCTGAAGATAACAGATGCACCTATGTCTTCTGACAGTCCTGAGTAAAATTTGCAAAAATCTCTTCAGCTCTTCCATTTGTTCTGGGCATTTGGAGCTAGAGAAGATACACGTATTCTTTTAAGCTGGATTCCATTCCTTTGGAGCACTGTCAAACAGCAGCAAAGACAGGACAAAGATACAAGAAAAGAAAATACAAAGAGTGAAGAAATGGCTTTCAAAATATTGTGTATTTTATTAAGCTGTGCTAGAAAGGAAAAGTAAATAAGTGAATTTATGCAGTAAAATTACTTGTTATCACTTCAAACATTTTTTAAAATCATAGGCTATTATTTGCCTGGTGAAGATCTCCCACAAAATGAATTATTGGTCTGAATAACAAAGGATGAGTTCCTAGATACTGTACAAATTTTCAAAAATATTTCTCTCAGGTTCTCAGCTGCCTATGTCTCTGAAACGTCTGCGTTAACACAGACAATATTATGAGGTAGTCACTGTAAATATGTTGCAATCTCTGTTTAAATGCAGTCATATTTGTTTTCCTTAGCAGACCAGTTCTACATCGTGTAAACTACAGTGAACAAGCACAGAGTATTTAGTGCCAGCCTCCTTTGGCTACTCAGATTTTACCCAAAATAAAGATGTTTTGATTTTTGCGGGCTAATATGCCTCTGATGTGCTTTTTGTAATTTTGACTAATTCAGATAGATTGACACCATGACACAGAATGGATTTCTTTTCTGTTTTATTAGTGATTACTATGTGTAAGTTTTAAAGTTTAATTTCCAACTATTTATTTTAAACAGGAAAGAAGTACCCAAAGCTTTTGTATGAAAGCAGATGTAGTTTTGTAAAATATACTTATAAATATTTCAGCAACTTTCAAATAAAAGAACTTATAATGTGCATATTTGGGAGTTCTTTCATGTTTGTCTGCATTTAATAAGAGCTGTAATAAATATATTGAAACACTGTAGAATAATTAGGAAAAAATTATAAAACTGCATGAACAAATTAAAAAATAAAATTACGAACTAATGCTGCCAAGAACAAATGATTTTAAGAGAGTTAGTGTTTCAGTGACAAATCTGAATACTTCTTTGCAGAACTATAGAGATTTCTATGTTTAATTAAGAAATTATTTTGTCTGCTGCTTAATTGTTTCATATTAAGTTGATTTATATTATGTTGCTCAGGTTATCTTATTTGGTGTTCACCTGTAAACTATCTTTTAAAAGCATCTCTGGAGTGTTCAAGTGTAGGTCTTGCTCACTGAGACTATCCCTTTCTTTTGTTGTTAACCTCATTCTCAGAGGGAACAATTCTTTAATTGAACTATAATTAGTATTTTTACATCCTTGTTGAATCTGTACCAAAAATGTTTCATAGTGATTCTGCATACACTTTATTAAAGCATAGTGTCTACTGGCTGAGAACTGTTTAGCTCTGTTTATACAAGAGCTTGTTGAACAATGTCCATTTGTCCTTATGTGTGCCCATATGACTCATCCATATCTGCAGCACAGGCTCACATTTCTAGGCTATAGTTTTGTGATATCTGTGGCTGCCTTGGACATTCTGATGGAAAGGTATTATTTCCCTTATCTAATATGTGGCATGGCTACATTTCCTCTAATGGGAAGGAGCTCCCCATTTATATTGGCCTGAAACAGAATGAAATCAATCATGTGCAAACCTAAACTGAAGGTATGAATGAGAAAACTGCAAGTCAAGCTTACTTGTGTAAGCACAAAATTTTGTGATTGTTTCAGTGCTCTGTGGTGGGAAATCATAACCTTGACAGCAGTGGCCCTAAACTGAGATTCAAAATTTGTCATCAGTTTCTTGGAATGGGTAAATGGTTCTTTTCTTCCAAGGTAATTCTCCAGTTAAGAGGAGCTCAGAGAGAGTGAGCTGGCACTTAGAAGCAGAAGTAGATTAAATTTAAAAAAAACCCATGAGCTCCAAGTAAGAAGCAATGAACATGTAGTATGCAGGCAAGTGCCTCTTCTGAAACTATAGTCTTCTGCTGATTGAGAGGGAAGATCTTCCAGAAGAAAAACTCATTTCTGTGCAATTCTCTTTACCTAGAATATGGCAAAAGCCGCCTGCTACATAAGCATCTAGTAATACAATTCAAAGCAATTTTCCTAGAAAAATGCTCAAATATGGCATCATGAAGCTTTGACCCTGGCTGCCTACCAAAGCTGCTTTATCACTCCCCTCCTCAGCTGGACAGGGGACAGAAACTACAATGAATGATTCATGGGTCAATGAAAGGACTGAGGGAAATCACTCACCAGCTAAACATATTTGACTTATACACATAGGCAAAACATATTTGACTTGGGGAAATGAGTTGAATTTGGTAACAATCAAATCAGAGTAGGATAATGAGAAGTAAAACCAAATCTTGTAAATATTTACCCCCACGTCCTCCCTTTTCAGGCTCAACTGTATTCTCAATTCTTTGACAGCTCGTCCTAGCACTGCAAAGATAGAGAGAATGGGGGCTATGGTCAGTTCATCACACATTGTCTCTGCTGCTCCTTCCTTCTCAGGCAGAGGACTTTCACACATTTCTACTGCTCCAGTGTGGGTCCCTTCCACAGGGTGCAGTCCTTCAGGAACAGGCTACTCCAGTGTGGGTCCCCCATGGGGTGACAAGTCCTGCCAGTAAACCTGCTCCAGTCTGGGCTCCTCTAAAAGTCCATCCAGGAGCCTGCTCCAGTGCAGGATTCCCACAGGGTCACAACATCCTTCAAGCATCCATGTGGGTTGGCACATGTTCCTCCACAGGCTGCAGGGGAATCTCTGCTCCATTACCTGGAACACTTCCTTTCTACCTTGTTCACTGACCTTGGTGTCTGCAGAGCTGTTCCTCCCACATATGCTCACTCCTCTCTCCCAGATTGTTAACCAGATTTTTTTCCCCCTTCTTAAGTCTGTTATCCCGGAGGCACAACCACCACCCCTGATGGGCTCAGCCTTGACCAGCTGTGGGTCCATTCTGTGTCAGACATGGGGGAAGTTCTGCAGTTTTCACAGAAGCCACCCCTGCAGCCTCCTGCTACCAAAACCTTGCCATGCAAAACCAATACAGTCATTTACCATTTAGATATGAATGTACAATTAATTGCAGGGATCCGGTTTATATGGTCTGGTATAGCCTGTGAATAAACTGCTTGAAAGGGATGAAGACAGAACTAATTAGGAATGAAAATGCCTGATTGGTGCAACTCTTTTTTTTCTCCTGGTTTTCAACTATTGTGAACTTTCTGATTTTTCCAGGTAACTTTGAAATCTAAAAGTGTAGTTTTTATGTCCTAATGATCGAGTAGCTGCATAGGCATTATACTGTTAAACAGAAACTGAGAGTTTGTCTTTATCAATAGGCACCACACTGTGTAAAAGACAAATACTCATGTTTTATGTACCTGAATGTATATATAAGGAAGTCTTATGGGAGGTCTTATATACTATTAGAAAATCCATCCCTATTTATTAATTAAGGCTGTTTGTGTCTGAGAAACAAGCTCTGCTCAAAAGATATATTTAGACCTGTGCACAACCAAATACATGTTCAATGTGGTTTGTATAAGGCTACTTCTCTCCAAAACCTTGGCACCTCTAAGATAATTTTAGCTCTACCTAGATTACAATTGATAGCTTGATTTATGTGAGGTGCAAGTGTCAATATTGTAGCTAAAAATGAGCAGAAATCACAATATCAGCTACAAAGAGCTCTTTTGCTTTAAAAATAATACCGAGTCATTGGATAACAATGATTCTATAATGGAGATTTCCCCTAGAAGTTCATGTTGTTATGCCGTGCGTTTTGTGAATGTGTGTTGTTATGGAAAGCTGCAATACTGTTCATTTCCATTTAGAGTCTGGAAAGAAGCTTTGAAGATACTTGAGGAGTCCAGAAAGCTCTGCAGAAAAAAAAAATATATTTATAAGGATGATTCTTAGTAGATTTAAAAGTGTTTTTAAAATGGATGAATACAACTCTCTTAGATTTCAGCTATAGACTGGAATAGATACGATGTTATCACAGGAATAGATATGATGTTATCACAGATTACAGGATTTTGAGGAATCCTGAGGGAGGTTATCAGTAAATTCTAGCATTTTGTTAACAGACAGGTCAGCTTGCCAAGGCACTTAGAGCAACTCGGGAGTGTTACAAGTTGAAGAGTTGGAAACAGTAATAATGTCTTCAAGGAGACAAATGGACAAATATACAGAAGGCTGTAAACCCAGGGCATAATAATTGAGTCGATGGCTTGACTATGATGAGGTACATGGTGGACAAAAAGGAAGTGGGCTGTTAAGTTCTCTTCTTTTTATTGTCAGTTGAAAATGAGTCCAGAATGGATCTTTGGTGAAGAAGTCAGTAATGCCTCCAGTGAGAAACACAATTTGCCTTCCCTCAGAAGCAGAAGTCCATCATTCTGTTGCAATGTCAGTAGTGTGCTCTAAATCTTTGTGCTTAAATCACAGGTCTGTTCCAGGGGTGGTGGCTGATGACAAATGGTACTGCTTTAAAGCTCCTGCTTCTTAAGGAAGAAAACTCTGTTTGGATTTTCGGAAAGTTAGAATGGGCAGAAATGTGACATGGGGGAACAGGTCAGATCACTGTCTGTCCAGGGGCAGGGAAAGACCTGATGGGAAGTGTAAGAGATAAGATGGACCAGCTACCCTTTTACTAGGCTGGTGATGTTGCTGTTGACATACATCAACACAATTGGGACTGGCAAAAAAAAGGACAGGATTATTTTTGTCATCTCTAAATTGTTTGCTGCTTTGATCTGTAAAAAAGATCGGTTGTGTGAGTATTTCTTTGTAATAGCTCCACTACCTTTGAATTAAAGGAAGCTGTTTACACACGGGAGCATGTGCAGGTATCTCAGCCAATGCATTTTATAGAGCTCCTAAAATAAAATTTGGAATACTCCTATGGGAAGAAAGAGAGAGGCAAAAGGGTGTACAAGCATTAACACAACCTACTGAAATGAGGAGACTGTTTAGCATCCAATAAAAAACTGTTATGCCTTGAGGTGAAACGTGGTAACCATTTAGCAATATGTAGAAAAACTTGAAGAAGCCTGAAGATGGCGTAGTGAGTAACAGGGAATGTTAGGGGGGCAGAATGTGATTTTTGTTTGGACTTTTGCCAGGCATTTTGGTTAAAGTTTCTTCATGTGTCTCCCAGAAGACTGACAAGTAAAATAGGAAGTGATTCTGCCTTATGGAAAAAAAGAAAAAGGATTATCCATATATAGCTAATGTAAACTACAAAAGCATGGTATATAGAGAAAGAGACACTGGTTCCCAGTCTCTGTTATTTTTGTGAGCTGTGGCATTGTGGATTGATGAAACCAGATTAGGGAGCTGTATTTGTTCTGTTGCTTTTAGTGAGCTTGAGTTTTATATGGAAAATAGAAGGAAAAAAAAAAGTATTAAGCACCTTGGCATGGAAAAGCTCTTGCCCAAAAAGTTGTACAATGGAAGATGTTATTTTAATCATACTGACTATTTTGGCTACTCAGTCCACTTCCAACTTCTTCCACAATGCCTGGCATTTTCATTCTGAAAATGACTGAACATTGTACTGTTCAGATGTTCTCAGGTGACCCTCATTCTGCTTCTTATCAATAAATATATACCTGCATAAGTCAGCTTTAAATAAAAGGCTTTCTTGTTGTTGATTCTCCAGTCCTTGACACGTTTTCTATTTTCATATGTCCCACCAAATTTAAAAAGGCTGTTATTGTGTAATGGTGGGGGGGGAGGGGGGTGACTAGCTAACATATTTCTTTCTGAACTAACCAGAGAGCCTGCTGCTGACTTTTTATTTCATGTTTTCATGCAAAGTCTATTTCATTCACCAATTGCCAGATTTTCAGAAGTTAAATTCTATAACGGTCTTATTTTGTTAAGCTCTTTCAGTTTGTTGTTTCCTTGCCATTTATGGGTAGACAGCTCTGTAAGACAACTCTGTAATTCTTGCACCTTTTCCCTGTTTAGAAACTAACTTTTAATGCATACAGTTACCTAATTTTATTTGCCTCTTTTCAGGTAAGACAGAAAAACTGAGGCTGGGAGGGGAACAACAGGGCTTTATATCCTTCTTTGTAGCAAAGTAGATTGAACCTTACTTCCCAATTAAAAAAAAAAGTCTGCTGAACACACAGAAACCTTCATATTTCAGTTTGCCTTCTCTGCTTGCACAGAAAGGAAATTCATTTTCAGCTGCATTTTTGTGGAGCAGTAGCTAGTGACTAGTTAAATTAATCAGAAATGTCTATTCTGCATGATTGTCCTCAGGATATATTCCATTAAGTGACTGCTTTTTCTGTTTTAAGGTAGGATGTATAATGCGATTAAATAATGTCTGTAGAACTTACTGTATTCTGTTTTGTAGGCTTTTACATGTCTGAGCTATATAGCTCAATGCTAAGATTGATTTTGAAAGACATACTGAGTCTTATTCTACATTTTTATGCCACTCCTGTGTGAGGAGTTTGGGGAGAGACCATTCTCCCATTTGCCTGGTAATTAGATCATCTTCTGAGGACTCTAGCATTCAACAAGGCTGTATCCACCACACTAGATTTAGATGAAGCAGAGCTCCAATTCCGCCTGGAAATGATTGTGCTCCTGTAATTTAGTTAAAAGGAGCTGTCAGAAGTCAGACAGTGTTTACGTAGTTTTTTAATGTAGCTCAGAACCTGGAGAAAACCCTGGTGGCACTTTGTAGCTAATCATTTTATATAAGCCTTTCCTGCAAAGGCAGAGCATGCATTCCTAATACAAAACAAGGAAGAAGTCAAGTGGGACTCTTTTACAACAATGCTGATACTGGTTAGAGTACTAATATTTATTAAAGTGCAGTGTCACTGTTGGATTGTACTCCTTTCACAACCTACATTCAGATACAGTAATTTCAAGACTATAAGGCGCACCCTTTTGACTAAAATTGTCCAGCCCTGTGCAGGCAGGGCAGAGCGGCGGTGGGCATGCCCCAGCCCTGCCAGGTACAGGCGGGCCCCNCCCGGGGGCCCATGCCTGCCGGGTTGAGGTGGGGCCTCGGCCAGCCAGCAACCACGCGCAGGGAGCTGGGGGCGAATCCTCGCTGCAAAGAAAAAGTGCGCCCTATAGTCCGGTGCGCCTTATATGATCTACAAAGTTGCGAAATGTACCGGCTCTCGGGGGGTGCGCCTTATAGTCCGGTGCGCCTTACGGTCATGAAATTACTGTAATTTACAAAGCAGCTGAATGCCTGATCAAATCTTTCAAAATGATTCTCAAAACAACCCCATAATATTTTTTTACAAGATAATCATCTTGAAGAAAATGCAAGTCACAGAAAAATAATTTAATGTAAAGATATTATTTTAATCTCACATGCTACTCTGTTTATGCAGAAGTGACTTATCAGTCCAGTTTTTACCATTCCAATAAAATTGCCAGGAATTTGGATTACCTAAAGTTCTCATTCAAATGAACAAATACTGAGTGTTTTTTAAAGTAAGGAATTATTTAGAGTGTCCAGCTGAAGACTTCGGAGCCTTTTTCTCATCTTGTAAGCTTAAAAATTCTAGTGGTGGTCCCTCAGTGGTGGCAGCTTTGCTGTAATTAGTTTGTGTGGTATTACAGAAATGCACCCGAAGCGTTTGTGTTGATAACTCAACATTGTAGGCAAGGACCTGAACCTTTTGAAGTTAATATCAAAACTCTCTTTGGCTTCAGTGGTGCAGAACTGGCCTGCAAATGAATAAACCAGCCAGATGGATATATTGTAGAGAAATAATTATTGCAGACTCTGAAAGTTCCTCATTAACACTATTGCATGTGAACTTTGCAAGCAAATGCTTGAAGCTAATCTCCAATAGCTATTTGTTAGACAAGCGAATTAATCGCGGTGGCCACTGGTTCATGCAGAGCGTTCTCTGTTGGTTTTTTTGTCCTTTATTTGAAGACTTCAATCAGTATAAATGATTTAAAGGCCTCACTCCACTAGATGGGGAAAAGATGCTTATAATGTAGTACTTGCTTACACTCTGCAGTTATTGATATGATGTAATATTTTTACACTTGGGTAAGTATAGATTTTGAATAAAAGAATTTAATTAACACTGAATAAATGTTCCTCATAAGGGGAAAATTCTCTATTTCTATTTCATTAATGCTTCATGCTTCTAGCAGTTAACTAATTTAATTTTACTCCTGGTGTTCAAGGTCTGTGCTTTTCTTTCCTTCTGTTTTTCAGTCTTTCTGTATTTAAACAGGCTTTATTTGTGTTTTATAGTTGGGAAGAGAAGATCAGCCAGAGATAGAAGAAAGGGAAAAGTGCAAAGCATTTTTTTTCTTTAGTTGGACTTTGTGTAATGCACAGTGGGCATGTATCTATGACTGTATAAAAAATGTGTAATGCCAAAATAAATATTTAAATTTAAATATTACAAACACTATTTTTAAAAGCGAGCTAAGGGACGATTAATTATTTTAAATAAACAAAGGCAGGGAGGATCAGTCCCATTATAAAAGTAACCTTTACACATGCAAGCTAATTTGGCTCAGTAAGGAAATTTAGGGTTTTGGGGATCAAAATCCCTTTTGAGAGTTGTTTTTAGTTATATATGCGGTATAGTAAAATTTTGCATAAAGTGCTTAAATTCAGGATGCAAAATGAGTGAAATGCTATGGCAGATGTTCAAAGTGAACAAAATATCTGTTCATATTGTGTGTCAAGCAGCAGGGTGTTTAGTGTGGGAAGTCCAGGAGAATGATTGTTTTAAAAGTTTGAGAGAAACAATTTTTCATTTTTATTTTTTCCACTAACTCAGTGCAGTTTTTTAAGGGTTTCCATGCAGAAATATAAAGTACCTGGTTTAGATCTTTGTAGTTCTTAGTGTTTATCTTATAAAGTGGTAACATTTTGAAGAACTTCAGATTATTTCATTCAGACCTTAAAGTCTTGCTGTGATCCTCAGCTTTGCAACATTTCTAGCTTATTTTACATTTCTGCTAATAAATGCTATTTTTCATTCATTGAACTTTAGGAAATGCTACATTTTTTTTATAATGCAGGCAATTATGGTTCAGCAGCATGTTTTTTAGTGGCCTTGCCCTAAGGAAGATGTTTTAAACAGTATTTTGGAAGTCTTGGAGCAGACCAATGTGCTGTAATAATTATACCTCAGTAATCCAAAATGATGCCTCCAGGGAGATATGACTCCAGCGTATACTTTGTTCATATATATTTATCCTTGTTGGTAAAATTGGATTAAAAAAATAAGAAAAAGAATTGGAAGAAAGAATCTGGAAAATTGATTCTTCTTGAAGGTCATTAATGTTTTCTATAAAGAAGTTAAAAATGAACATGAAAATCTCATTGTTAAAGAAATTTTTCTAGCTTTGTTTTGCATAATAAGATTTTTATCAGTACAAGAAAAGGTCTCATAATAATAAAACCTAATTGTTATTTTCATCTGAAACTAGAAAGAATTCAGTGGCTGGGAAACAGACAAAGAAAAAGAGGGTGGAGGAAAAGAAGCTTGAAGAAAATAATATGGACTACATAGATCCATGAGCTGAAGGACAGATTCATACTATATTGTAATATAAAGAAAAGAGGTTGCAAAGAAGGAGGGGAGAAGGGGAGTCAACCAAAACTGCAAGATAAGGTTTAATTCAGAAGTATTTTCTGTCCTTTATTTGACTAAAATATCTTTCAAGTGAATGAAGGAAATTGATTTATTAAAAGAAACTTAGGCAGAAAAATTTGCGCTGTCTAAACCCCCCAAAAAGAACAGAGTAGACAAAGTCCAGTTTGCATGTTTTACAAAATATTTGAACCATTTGTGTTCAAGGATGCCTCAGTTACTAATCTTTGTTAATTAGCTGGTTCACTTAAAAATGCACGCAGCAGAAATACATTTACAGAGTCACAGAGTCATTGAGGTTGGATGTGACCTCTTGATATCATCTTGTCCAAAAAAGCACAGTCAACTAGAGCAGGTTACTCAGGACCATGCCCAACTGGATTTTAAATATCTGCAAGGATGAATACTCCACAACCTCCCTGAACATCCTGTACCATTGTTCTGCCCTTTTACAGTCAAAAAGAGTTCAGAAAGAATTTCATGCTCTTTAATTTGTGCTTACTGCCCCTTGTCCTGTTAGCAGGCACTACTGGGAAGAGTCTGGCTCTCTCATCTTCACTCCCTCCCATCAGGTATTTTTACACATTGATCCGATCCCCCTGGACCTTCTCATGTCCAGGCTGAACAGTCACAGCTCACAGCCTCTCCTCATATGAAAGACACTCCAATCTCATAGTCATCCTCAAGGTCCCTTAGCCTGTTCCTAGCCCTTTTCTCACTTCATTAAGTCCGTATCTTTTTTGTACTGGGGAGCCCAGACCTGCACCCAGCAGTCCAGATGTGACCTTACCAGTGCTGATTTGGGGTAAAGGATGACCTCCCTCAGCTTGCTAGCAACACCTTTCCTGATGCAGATGTGTGTCCACTAGAAGTGTTCTGTTACCTGGTCCTCCTTCATTCTTCTTACAGACTTCTCTACTGGTGTCAGGGGCCTGGGATTCTTGCAGGCTGATTATCAGTAAAGACTGAGGCAAAAAGGGCATTGAGTACCTCAGTGTCTTATGTCAGCGGAGCCTAGGGCAATGTGCACGCTAATGCTGTGTTACTCACTGCTTGTGTGTCTCTGAGAATCTGGAAGGATCTGCCTCCTGGCTCACTTGGTTCTCATCCTCTGCTGAAATAGTTTGCTGTCCAGGGTGATGGTTGTTGATGCAGTCTGTTTTTTAACTGGACTGAGCAGGGACCCAAAGGAGCCGTTCATTTTCTGAGGTGTAGGGTTGACTGCACCTGTTAGATGTTGCACTAGATCTCTTCAGTGATAGTTAGGTCAGGAATGCAAATATTGGTTGGACAGTAGTCTCTAAATAATTGCATTATTGCAGCCCAATGAGACAAGCAGTCCCTAAGTATCCCATGCATGTGTGCAGTTTGTCTGACACCAGTTTTTTGCCATCTGTTTCATTTTGAAATGGGTCTCATTTCAGCCAGTTATCCAGGGTGCTGTCAAAGCCCATGTGTAAGCTGTGCTTTGCAGTGATAAATGAGTACAACTTGTATCATAATCTGTTTATTTTTTTGCTTGCATCCCTTTTTGGAATGTGATGGGTGGCCTACTTTTATGGGGGTGAAATATTATTTTCCTGTTCTTTTGTGACATAATGGGTCTTGTAAACAGTTGCATAGTTTTTTGGAGTAGGTAGCATTATTAGGATGGATATTAGTTATTTTTGGGATGCTGATACATCACCTCTCCGATCTATATTTGTCTCTTGAATCTTCCTCATCTCATGCTAATTATAGTTTGTCTTGGGGGGATCATCTTCCTAAGTTAAATAGACCAGTGTAACACACAGTGTTTCTGGAGTGTGTTCAGGTGGGAACTGGTTCATGTCACCTACTTCCATGTTCACAGCCCTCAGATTTTTTCCCGGTTCTGCAGTAGGCATATACTAATGCTGCTACCTGAACTCCTATTTGGGAGCAAGCTTCCAAATCTCTGCCCTGAAAGCAAGTAAGTTCCTTTCTCTTTTGTTACCAGGCTTGTTGAGCAAACTTGTTCTTTTCTTTCTGCTTTAAGATTTTTTTGGTGTCTTTTTCCTGCTGATTGATATGTTTCCCTTGTTCTATCCACTGCAGTTTTTTTTTTTAAAACCAGATATAAGCTCTTCAGCAGATTCTGTGATTACTGTTACATCAGTTATCTGAAACTGAGAAGAGGAAGAGCTTGTGCAGATTTTTTTTCTGCTTGTCTGTTTTGCTTACCTAAAAAAGTCTCCCTCCCATCTTTTTTTCTTTTGTTTTCTCCCCACCTGCCAGCTCCTGAAAATTGGAAACATGAGAGGCCTTGTCTGAGCATTGGATTAAGAGCCAGGAAATCCTTACTCTTTCCATGACTCATTGTGTGTGTCCTTGGGCAATCTGTTACTATTACAGATAAAACCTGTGCATAGCACTTGGCTGAAAAATTAAAAGCATGGTGCACAATCCAAGGAGATTATTTCAAATTTAAATGAAAGGATGGCAAAGGTGGACTGAAAAGAGAGCCTGCAGAAAGTCAGTATGGGGGAAACTGTTTGTGAGCTCCATAAAATGGTTATGAAGGGAAATAGGTAATGCTCACAGGAATTTCTGTCATGTTGAACCCCTTTGGTTCTGTCACAGTGCAAGCATGTGCTGTGGTAGTAGATGCATACACATCCCTCAGTTTCAGAGCTGATATGTTCTTATTAGAAATGAAACAAGTAAATAAGAGAGATGAAAGAGGAGAGGGTGCACTGTTCAATAGATGCACCTGCATTCCGTTTTGTAAATCCAGTCTCTGAAGGTTTTCGTGGGAGATTGGTTTGATGTTCATGTTTAAATGTGTGTAAATGCCTGAGGATTTCCTGTTCGCTTAATTTTTGTTACATTTCACATCTTTAAGGATGTGAACTCTTCCTCACAATTTAGAAGTAGTAATGGAGATCTTTGGCGAGGGCAAAGGTCCGGGGCTTCTAGGCAGGGTCACCTTGACATCAGAGAAGACAAATTGAATAATTTACCTGTGTTTTCCATAAAATCAGACATGAAAATAACTTCAAGATGTAACAGAACATGATATGATATAGAAAGCTCCCTTCTGTACTCCTTATGTGACTTCTCTTTATAAAACTGAACATGGTGAAAAGCTGCCTATAGAACACTCTGCTTTCAAAGTGTATTTGCAGACATTTTAATACCATGTCCATTCAGTGTTTATTCACATGATATTGCCTATACCTTTATTTTGACTATTTTAATCATCTGTACATCAGCTTCCATTGCTGTGATATTGAGGGTGGTAGTTTTCTATTCAGCAGCAACCTAGCCAATCTAAGGTAGCCTTTCCATCTCCCCCAGCTTCTTGTTCATGTAACCTTGTCTCTTCCTTCTGCATCTTTGGCATTATCCAGTGACTATGCAGGTGTGCCTCACAGTGGGGAGGAAGATTACAAGACTGTTTGGTTATACCCTTCCACCAAAGAAATGCCTGCTTCCCTGGTGAAATACATTAGTGAAGGCTGCTAGGGTCCTTGTATAATCTTTGATATTTCATTTGGTGGGGAAAAAAGGCTGTGCTTGGAATGAGTGTTTGGCTTTGAATTATTAAATGCCTGTGTTTGGGGTTTATTCCTGCTTTTGAATAGTCATGGTTAATTGAGAAGAATGGTATCAGGGTGCTGAGATTCAGAGTCTTCTGGTGGTGCTACAGTGTGCAAAAGGTCATTGCTGCAAAAGGTCAGTCCTGCCCCTGCTGTGGAAGTTGCTGTCCTGATGGCAATGAGTGGGGTCAGTCTGACTTCTGCTTGAGAATGTTAACTTACATTTCCCACTGTTGATGCTCTTCTGACATGCTGGGATAGGAATCTGATGAAGAGACTGGTTCAGAAAGGGTTTTGCTCTGGATGTTATGCTATCAGATGTTTTGTGATCTGTTTTTACTTCACAGACGTGTAATAATTGGTTTATACCTGGAATTCTTGTGTTTTATTAAACTCAGTCCTGCTATTGCAGATAATATTATGGGTCATCAATGGATCAAGCTCTGCCTTAAGATCCCCCTGGTTCCTTGTACAACCTTTCTTTTTGGAAGGAAAATTAACTTTCAATTGCCATTAATTGATACCTTAATCAAAAATTTCCAAATCTGTCCTGATAGAGAGTAAGTATTTAAAATTGTCTGGTACCTGTCAGAGGCAGGAATCCATAAGCTATTTATGAGTCTAGATTTGACTCCCATAAGCACTTCACCACATGAATAATTGCCTCCCTTGGACAATAGAGGTGTTCCATAGTGTGTGCAAAACCAAAGATCCAGGGCAAAGTTCAACTTCCGAATAACCATATTATTGTTGAGGAAATCGTTAGAATCCAAAGGACAAGGGAATTTGTCTCAGGTCGAAATTGGGTTTTTTTTCAGTATTGTTTTCAAAGAGAACAGAGAGAATTCTCTGTCATCAACTTGTTTTAGAATCTTTCTTACTCACTTGTTAAATTAGTAGACTTCTCTCTCATGGGTGACTAATGACAAGAAATATTTAGAAAGGATGCAATTTAAATGTACTGAAGTCAAAGTTAATTGCATTAAACCTTCTTAAAATGCAAGAATCATATAATACCAGGAAAATAAGCATCTGGCATGCAGAAATTACATTACTGCATTCCTTCTCTCAGCTGTTCTACAGGCATACTTTTTCATAATGAAAGACATATGGGACTTCAATATAGTCTAGAAACCATTCAGTCAAGTTTTTTACTTTTGAGGTTCAATCATGCTGAGAGTTCCCACAGCTGAGGGCTCATGCTGCCCATGGTATCTCCATAGTTAAGTTTTATTTTTTTTGTACATCACGTCCTACTCTTACATGAATGTGATAATAAACAAAGTAATAATGAACCTCAGCATGTTTCAACACCTACTACCCCACAGATATTTGCTTTTAAAAATCTTCACTTTATTTACTTTAACTTTTGTATGACATTAATAGTAAATCTTGATGAAAAGAGGTTTATCTTACAGGATTGATGTTTGAGCACAGCCTGCTTTCAAAAAAAAAAACCTACTTGAAAGCTTTTGTCTTCAATTATCTTATTGCTAAAGAAAAAATATTCTTAAAATGAAAATTACTGTATTTTCTTATGTAGCTTCAAGGTCGGTAACTATTCTTTTTACCAAGAAAACATCTGTTTTCATGAGTTTGAGCCTTAACATGGATGGTTTCAGCTTTTGTTCTGATTGCAGCTGGCAAAAGAATGTGCTCAATCCCTAGAAATAAAAATCAGTTTGACCTAGTAATGGCTATAGGGATCTTAGAGACCAGAAATCCACACTTGTAAAAACACCTGCTATAATTTAAGAGCTCAGATCTCACTGAGAGTGGCCTTAAAATCCTACACCCTTTAGAGGCTTTGAAAATGTTTTATTACCCAACCAGTGTTAAGCAGTGTTTACTGAATGCTTGGCCATTTAATAGGCATCATGAGATTGTAAGGAACAGGATGACCTGGGCCCAAAGGACAACCCTGCTCAGACTCTGTACCCCTGGGAATGAATCATAGTGGGAAAAGACATTTTCCTAAATATCCCCTAGTTATTGTGGTTTTATGTTTTCTTCTGTGTGTCTCTCTATTTCACAGGACACAAATTAATGTGTTATATTTTTTTTT
>PYHW01010334.1:10546162-10589010 GCA_013186435.1 Turdus rufiventris
TATTGCTTTTCTTGGGTTTTTTATTTATTCCTTGCAATGCAAGGACAGATCTCCCACACTGTTCAAGTCAATGTGAGTTTTGTCTTTGATTTGACTGGTGCCAGGGTTTCATCCCTGGCCTGTATAACTTACGAGTCTTCCACAGAGGTAAGATTTTACATTTGCTCATAATTATGTACATGTCTCTATTCATCTGAGCAACTAAATCATAATAAAGGTAGCAAGCATACTGATTTTGCTTTCAATTTTTGTCTTTGAGGGGGGGAAATCTTTGGCATGCGGGATAAATTTCCCTACACGATGAATAGTCTCTGACTTTTACAACACTCCTTCGTTGAGCTAACAGAAATTATTTTGATGTAGCAGCTTACTGCTGGAAAATGCTGATAGAGCTGATAAAAACCACTCTATGGGAATGTGTCAGTGTGATGAGATTTTCACAGGAAAGCAGGCCAACTCCCACCCTGGTCAGCCAGCTGCTTGCTGGCAAGGTTTGCCTATAGATGTTTCTGAAAATTTATGTTCTTTTAATCATTGAATCATAGAATGGTTTGGCCTGGGCTGGAAGGGACCTTAGAGAACATCTTGTTCCAGCCTCCCACCACAGGCGGGGACACCTCCCACTAGATGATGTTGCTCAAAGCTCCATCCATCCTGGCCTTGAACAGTTCCAGTGATGGGGCATCCACAGCTTCTCTGGGCAAGCTGTGCCAGTGCCTCACCATCCTTACAACAAAGATTTTTTTCCTTATGTTTAATATAGGATATGCAAATTTTTGTGTCTGAATTTTAGTTCCATTTAAGAAGAAGAAAAGAATGATTTGGAAATGTGGTAGCTTTCGGGGATCTCAGTTTTGTTCTCTGTACAAACCCTTCCATGCAGTGACTGCTTTTTTCTACTGAGTTATTGCTGTTAGTCTTGGAGTAAGAGTGTTCAGGAAGTGAGTTTGTATGATTATTTTTTTCTATTCTTAACCAAGAATTGTTGTCACGTCCCATTTATGCCTAATAGATGTGTTATTTAGACATGAATCCTTTGTGTGACTGATTCTTTGAGAACCATCCTAGAAATGTAAAAAACTGCCCTTTTTTTTGTTTTGTTTTTATCCTTTATAGCAGACATATGCTTTGGGCACAGGATCCAAAAGTAATGTTTTAACTGTTTAATCCTCTGTTCGGAATACTCAATTTTATGCAATTTTATGTTTGCATTCAATTCCTTCTGGTTGATCATGCTTCATGAGTTTTTTAGTCACAGCATCAAGCAGAGTGGTGATTGAGGGTCAGCTCTGAAAATCCCAAGTTGTAATTGATGGTAATTTTAATCTTCGCTTAAGTGACTGTTGAAAACTCTTGCAGAGAACAATGAGGAAGTATCTGTCTCAGAAGTTCTTTTCTTATATGTCTTTCATCGGAGAGAAGAAACAGGTTTTATTTTTTCAGAAGACAGTTGTGTAACCTGGTAGTCATTTTTCTTGCTTTCTTCTTGTGTTTTTGTGGAGGCATCTGTACATCTGTTTTTCTGTCTTTGTAATCAGCAAAACATTTGTGAAGCAATCTTCTTGGCAGATAAGGACTGGAGATGTCATTTCCAGTCAGCTAATTTAACTTTCTGCATTAGTATCCTGCAACTCTGGAAGAAGACTAAGCAAAACCAAAACCACACAGGAGAAACTGCTGCATGCATATGACCAAGAACAAATGAGTTTGGGACAGCAGAAATCCTATAGGTCTCTTGCATTTGATAGATCACCTTCTCTCTAAATAGCTGTTAGACAGTTTAGTGCACTAAAGAGAAGAAGTACATCATTTGCTATCTTCTCATCATTTTCTAGAAGCATTTGTCTTCTCCCCTCAGATAAGGTTTTGGTTCCTGGTTATTTCAAAATGTAAGGCATTTTTCTTTATGACTTTGGACTTTTCATCATAACTTTGGGATCAGGACTTGACTTAAAGTGACAGCACTGTTCAAACAAACTAATATTCAGACAAAATAGGGAATGTATCAAAGATTTAATCTAAGCTAGTTTCAAAATACTATCAAATAGCCTTTTACTTTAGATGAGATACACATTCTTTGTTATCCTGGGGGAAAAAAAAGTTTCAGTTCTGCAACACAGGCAGTGCTTGAGCAAAAAAAAAGAAAGTTTGGGAATTTTTAGGAGACATGTTAGGTAGAGAAGAGGTGGAAAAATACAAATACAGCCTCTGTTTTCTCATTACATTAGTGTGTTATTAAGTAAAGAGATTATTATAATATATAATTTCTATGGATACAAAGAAGCGTCTTTGTTTTACTTGCAGTGTTGAAACTAATGACAGTATTATTTTTGCTTCCTTTTATAGGTTGCCTTTTTGAAGATGTGAAGAATGAAGATACCTGTGTTGAAAGATGTTCTTAGATTCATTTTCAGCAGAAATGTGTACAGACAACTTCCAATGGTGGGACTTCTAGAAGAAAATCCCCTGACAATACTAAAGAAAATGGGGTAGGGTGGGTGGGTGGGTGTATTCTTCATATCTGAATGTGTTTCAAAACCAAAGACTGAGTTGACTTTTGTATCCAGTGCATTTTTAGATGTCATTCTAAGAGTGACTTACCTGTCATTCCTATGGCATCCAACTGGGATGACTATTACAATGTCTTCACTGTCAAAATGAAATTCCCTATGTGTCTTGTACTACCTTTACCAATGTTTGATTGCAACGTATATATCCTTAGGAAAGTTCACAACTGGTAGCAAATATTTTAAAATGTCATGGATACTAATGTGAGTTCTTTGGTCTGGTGAAGTTAGAGGTCCAACTTTAAAACATGAAATATGGTTTTTTTTGTAAAACTTACATGTTTATCATGTGTGTTGTTTCTGCATTAAGGTTTACCTCTCTGCTTGAGAGTGATTCTGCATGCCTATACAATATGTAGATTTTAAAAAAAAAGGATAATGTTTTGGAGAATCAAAATTTTATAGTTATTTGGAATAATAATAATTATTATTATTATTTCAAGGAAAGTTAACATACCCTTTACTTATTAAATGATCCTAACATAGGAAATGATCCTACAAAGTGTTGGACACCTTGGTTTTACACATACAAAGACAAGGAGCTAAGGCCTCACAGCACCCACTTTGGACATAATTTTTTCGTTATTATTTTAGTTTTCAGTATTGAAGGAAGAACAAAATTATTCTGACTTTTGTATTCAAGGACTAAGTTATCTAACTCCAAGATATTTTGTCTATGCACCAACGCTGAGTCATTTTATGAATAAAATATTTTTTCTAAATTAGTTTACCATTTGTTCTGCCTAATTTCTGTGACAGTTTCAGCTTCCTAGAGTATGACTGAACAATTTGCAGAAGGAAATCATTCATACCACACCAAATATTCCAGCTTTAAAATCTTTTTCAGCCTCTTTAAATGACCCCTGTTCTTATTTTGCATGTATGGAGCAACTTTCTTCATAAGAGCCACTGTGGTGCTGTGGTTTGTGACTCCAGCATCATATTTTGACTATAGCTGAACTGTCTCTTATTTTCTACTCTGCTTCTGCTTTCCTCAGTAAAGAGGGGCAAGAAGCTAGAGGGAGGACACAGCAGGGACAGCTGATCTGAATTGACCAAGGGGATGTCCTGTACCATACAGCATCAAACACAGCAGGGAAAGTGGTGGTAGAGGAAGGAGGAAGGAGAGCAATGTATTCCAAGTTTGTGGTTGCTCAGAGAGTACCTGAGCATTGGTCTGCTTGTGGGAAGTGCTGAGTTTGCCTTTGCATCACTTGGTTCCATTTTTGTTTGATCTTTCTTTTTTTCCTCTTTATTTATTAAACTGTCTTTCAACTCACAGGTTTTCTTGCTTTTTTCTTCCTATTCTCTCTGCCCCATCATGCTGGTAAAGGAATGAGTGAGTAGCCAAATGTGTGCTTACCTGCTGGCAAGGGTTGACCCACCACAATTGGAAGTAAAGTTGTGAAGTCCCCAGAAGAAAAATATTAAATCTCTCTGTTCTAGCTGCCCTCCCATTTGGGGACATTTTCATTCCCCGTGTTCTCAATGGCCATTGTTGCCTGTCTGTGTCTGCACCAGTGGTCGGGCAATTTGACACATTTAGTGTCATTTTCCCCTTTCCTTGATTCTAGCTCTGAGATTTCTACTGATACTTAACTACTGGAATTACTGGAAAATACCAGGCCACATATGATAATATATAATTGTCTCAGATGTCTTTCCATTTGAGAATAGATTTTTTGGGCCATGTTCAGAAAATAAATGATCATATGCTCTCCCAGGTACCAGGCAATACGTTATTCCAAACTCCTGCTTCTGAAGACACCTTTATTGGGTATTTTTCTCCTCTCCTATTTCTTATGTCACCTTTCCTACTAAGCCAGTCATGGATTTCAGATTTGACAGCTTCATATGACACTTTCTTGAAATCTCTCTGCTTTATAAAAGCAAAACTTGGCCTTTGTTACCTTTGCAGTGAACCATGGACTCTTACAAAAAAATGGACTTAGGTTCAGGAAGTCGTTGAGTTCCCCTCACAACTTCTTCCTTGACCTTTGTCTACCACTGCTCTTGCCTCCATTTCTCTCCTGTTGAATAGTATGGTATTTTATTTTGTTGTTTGTTTATTAACATCAGCATTTTGAGAAGTAGTGTAATTAATTGCAAAGTACAATTAGTTACTGTGTTATTTGCTTTGCATACAGTGTTAGTGGTACATCTTAGTCTAGCTTAAATACCATGTTCGGATACAACCATAACAGAAAGTTTATTTAGTTTTGAAGTGTGCAGACACTTGAAGCTCCATGAAGATGGAAAAGCAAGCACTGAGATAGGGGCTGGCCTAGAAGCTGTGCCCTTACAGAACTTTTGGTCCTTCTTATCACTTGCCCTCCCTCCCCAGCATTTTTGTCTCTTTCAGACTGCATTTCTCACTGCAGAAGCTGTCCTAATTTTTGCTTTCTGTAATGCCAAGCACGATGTTAGTCCTGAAGTAATAATTAATCAGTGATCCCAACCTGCATTAACTGAAATGTGCATCCTTTCCTAATGCAGTTACAAATACTGTATGGCACCAAGAAGATATAAAAATGTTAGCTTTAGTTCTGATATGTTATTGGATTATAAAGCTGGCTATTGCTGTGGTGCAGAAAACCTGTCTGTCTGTCAGTCCAGTACTGTACTTGCCATTAGCAACAACAAACAACAATATTCTTGCTGTCATTAGTGGGTCACAGGGGAATTACATGTATGTAGGGTTTGCTATTTCTTCTTAAAAAGGGGGGCCATTTAACTGGAATAGTAATTGGCAAACCAGATTGAGTCCCAGTGAGGTTCTTTTAATTCCAAAATTAGGGTGACTTTCTAGCTTTGTTTAAATCCTTGCTAGAATAGGTTAGGATAAACTGAATAACTGATGGGTTAATCAGAGAGCTGCACTGGCCTTACCCTGTGAGTTGGAGGGCAAGTTACTTTTCTGTGTAGACAAACTTTTGTATATAAGGAACAACTTTAATTAAAATTTACAATAAATGATTCTGCTCTCAAACAATCTGGATTTAAATGCAAATGCTTTCCAGTAATTTTCTTTTTGTTTTGCTGCCTTCATCTTTGTTCCTCCAGAACATCACCTTGTGGTTTCAATTTTAGGCTTTGTGTCCTATTCTTCCTCTCATAGCTGACTGCGCTCCATTATAAATGACAGGTAACTTGTTTGAGGTACTGCTTTAGCTCATCAACCTCATTCCTTTTGGTTTGCCTCCATGGGTTGTTTTACTACAGTTGAATCACTGTCATAGAAGCACTTAAAAATCTGCAGATGAACAAATTACAGAGACATTGAGCAACTCTTGTCTTTTGGAACAGCTTCAGTTTATTCATTCAGAGCAGGCTGAATTGCCTTGTAGCAGATGCCAGGGAGCGTTTGGCAATGCTCACAGAGTATCAGGAATTTTGCAGGTCCACATGAAAATGGCTCAGTAGCAACATCTGTGTCTTCTAATACCTGAGTGTGACTATAAGTGTTGAATAGCATGACTTTTTCTTATTGTGGATAGCAATTTCTGCATCCAGGTTTCACAGTTCTGTGGTTCACTGTGTTTGGCTGGTGTTCTCTTAACACAGAAGTAATGCTATTGTCTCACTGCCACAGGCTTCATTCCCATGGATTGTGCAGGCCAGTTCTGTGTTCTTAGTGGTAGATCTTCTACATTCTTGTATTCAGTGATTATATATATATATATATATATATATATATATATATAAATTTGTCAGTGTAGCTAGTAGAAAACTGTATATTTAAAAATATAAAACATCTCTAAGTCTATCTTATGTGCTTTTAATCACTTCCTCAAAACTGCAAACATTTAATTATTTACCTTCTTTTGTGATAGCTGAGCTTTCTGTAGTGCAGGTAGTTTGGCACAGCTGCAGATAGGCTCTACCACACTTGTGGCAGCACCACCAGCAAGGGGCTTGTGAAACAGACTTTACACCTTCATTACTGACACCAGGTTATTACAACCCTAATGGGCTGAGCATCTTGTCTTTAACTACGTGTGTGTCCTCACTTCTAAATCTCTGACTGTGTCATAAGACTCACGACTTTCCCATCAGCAACAAGGTCATTTTCTCAGTTCAGCAGGGGAAAAAGTCCCAGTGTGGCCATCAGCTGAGTTACACAGATGAAGGACAGACCATCAAACACAATAAAGCTGATGTAGCTGTCCTGACTTTAATGGAGTTGTTGCCAACTTATATCAGCCAACAATGTTCAGTGTAACAGGAGGGAGATGAAGTCTCTTGTCTTCCCCTGTCAGTCCTGTTTCAGAATATAAAACTGAGTTGGCACATAGATAGAAACGTCTGAGAAAAGCATGAGAACATATCTGGACAGACATGGATTCAGTTCCATCACTGAACCATCATAATGAGAGGGCTCTGCACAGCTCTCAAGTGTAGTTCCTGCAAAAAAGGACATTGACTGTAAAACAAGAAGAGGGAAGAAAGAAATTCAGTCAGTGCTCTATCAGCTCTGCATAATGAAGTCCTAGGTTAACAGGCTTATTGAGTATATCCATGATGCAACAGCTCTACTCTCAACTTCTTTGTCGACCTCATCAGAAGTTTCTAGTTTCTATGTGTGACTGATGGGAAGCATGACATGCAACAATCCAGTTGTATGGTTACTGTAGGCTGTTTGCTCAGATTACTTGACTTGTCCTTTACCGGGCTTTGATTTATCTGGACATAATATGAAAAGGGCAAGAACAGTCCTTTGTCTGAGCTCTGAAAGAAAACTGAGGTATGGGACAATTTACAGCTTGTGCTTTGTTGCTGAAAGGAGGTTTTGTGAGTTTGTTGGAATAAATATTCTCAAGCATGTGAAGCAAGATGAAAATGCAGTAAATCAAGAGGCGCCTTTTAAATTTATGGCTATTGGGAAGAAGATACGAGTTGCTGTTTTAGTTGATTCACAGTAATTATTAAGATCATATTTTGTGGTTGAGATGCACAAAAACAGCTTGACTGTTGCAACCTCTTATCTTGGGAGCACAAAGAGCAGTGTCTGTTCCGATCCAGCAAGCACAGCTCTGGCACTCAGGCACTTCGCTGTGCAGGTAAACAAGGCACGAGCGAGCCCCACAGAGGACATCACACAGCAGAGGGCTCTGTGAGATGCTAAGAAGGAAAATATATTAACAGCCTGCCTGAAAGAGACATTTATTCTGTCCTTAAAAGTGCTTTTTAGATTGCAAGAGGCATATAAAGAAACATCTCAGTAAGCTGGGGGTTTTGGAATTGGCATCATAATTTGCAAATGAAAACGTGTTTCCTAGGCTGGTTTTTTTCAATGATCACATGAATGCAAAAGAACATCTTGTCATACAGTAACGCTGATTTATTTTGCAAATATTTCTAGTAACCTGTGGATTTATTAGTGAATGCATTACGATCTATACCTTCTTCCAGCTCTAAATTTTGACACTTGCTTAGCAAAAGTCAGCATTTCCACAAAAGTATATTATGTAGAAACTAATTGCATTTTTTTGTTGCAGTTACCAGAAGACTAGTAAGTAAAGAAGACCTCATAAGGGCTATTTGTATTTTAGTGTATCATTCCACATTTTAAAGTGGATTTTTGTCTCCTACTCTACTAGGCAGATGTTAAATTATTAGAATTAACAACTTTTATTTTGGCCATTGAACATAATTTTAAAGCATTTTTGAAAGACCTGGAATTCAGAACCTGTGAGACTTTTCCAGCCCTCAAACCCAATCTCCTCTTACAGATGACACTCTTCCACGTGGTTCTCTCTCCTATGACTACTTTCGTATCCTGATCCACCCTAAAACTAATCAGTTGGTTTGATTTTGGTTTTTTCTGTCCTGCTATCCTTACTGAAAACCTGACCCAAAATCTCATTCTTCTGATAGGAATCTTCGGATTTCTGAGGTAAGTGTATCCCAGCTGTGGTGCACCTGTTTGTTGTTTAGCCAACAGCATTCTTTAATATAGGCAGATTTCTTCCTGGGTTCTTAAACCTTATTCTGTGCTTAGGGAACAATTCTATCTCCTCAGTGTTAATTTTATTAATGGTTTCATGCCCAAAGATAAACTTGGCATTCTACCAAATTTTGTGTCTCTACCCGCTTGAATTAATCTCTGTTGTGTGGGAGTGAGCAAATTGTGCATGAGGTGTGCATCTTAGCAAAGAGACATTAATGCTTTCTTACTTCTTTTGGGAATACCTCATTCATGTATTTGTGCATGCTTCTCTTTTTTTATCAAGTCTGCTGGAGGCTGGCTCACCCCAGCTCTTCTTCTCTTCCATTTCCAGCTGTGGAGACCTAAAGAATGCCAATATTCTTTGGCAGAAGAATCCATTTATTTCATGAGTGTGTGATCTCATGCTTTGTGTCTTGATCCTTTTCTTGGTTTTTCTGATCCTCATCTTTATTTATGATGCTTCTGACTGTGACATCAGCAAGTGTTCTTATAACATTTCTAGTGAACCATGTCTCTGTGCTATGGTCACTAGCGAAAATGTTTAATAAAATGAGCTTATAGGCAGAACTACTATCCCCTCAAGCCATTTACTTCTCTTTTGGGTTTCTGCTGAGGATTTGAACCTTGGAAGTTCATTTCAGACCTCAGCAGGAGTCAGGATCTCAATGCTGTCCTCCTGAGCCCTGTGTCAGGACTGATCTACTAAGTAGAATCAGCCCTTCAGGTGTTATTGACACTCACTGGGCAGTCCTTGTTTCTGACCATGCATGAAAGACAAATGCTCTAATGAATGGAGTCCCCCCACTGTGGTAGAGAGGTGTTGGAGCATTATACACTTGAGCTATTAGGTAAAAATTGCAGATTATCTCATTCTTATTTAGCTCTGGGTGGCTGGTCAATTTGGGGTTGTTTTGTTTTATTTTGTTTTGTTCCAGAGTGGTTTGTTAATTTTAGATTTTGGTACAAAAAGATTGAGGTTCTAATGAGAAAATGCTCCTCTGAAAACACATTTTTACTCTCCATCCTTCTGCTGAGAGTACCAAGCACAGCCTGATGATAAACTGAGACCAAGTTATGGGAGTGGGAGCAAGACAAGGGTCATATTCTGGTGTTGTTAATAGCAAGTGTTGCTGGAATGAGCTTGGATGCTTGATGTTACAGCTTTGATAGCTGTGTCTATAGCATGGCTATAGACAGGACCTGGGCAATTCAAACTTTTCCTGCCTGAGTGTAAAAACTTTCAAAGAGATGTTTGACAGACCTTAGACAGATCTGTGCTTTGGCTTTTCCATATGTGCAGTTATTTACGCTGCGGGCTAATAATAATGCACTGCATCCTGTGTAAGCTTTTTTTTAACTGCTAACTCTCCAGATCTGTCACTGTGTGGTGGGAGTTTGGCAGCACTGCCATGTCAGAGCAACTTTGTGCCTTCTGTAACACCGGCAGCACCTCTCAAGTGTGACCCAGCCTTGCTCTGTGCAGAAAGGAGGTGCAAAGTGCCTGATTTCCTGATCTTGTGGGGGGTGAGCACAGAGCAATGTCTTGCTTCCTTTAAACTTATGACCTTCCTGGTGACTCTGTTAGAAGTGGTGAGTGACAGAAGTGTCCCTAGCAGCAGAAGGTGTTTGGATTTGCCATGGCCCAGAGTTCCTGTATGAGGTCCCTCCATAAGTGAAGAAGCCACTGCAAAGTTTTTCTCATGTGGGAAGTGCAACAGTGATCCCGAGCCCAGGTTTTCAGGTGTTAGGTGTTAGCAGGTGACTGACAAGTTTTATTAAAGTCTAGCTGGAAGGAGCCTTTTAATCTACAAGCTGTGTTTAATACACACCGCACAATTTTTGCCCTGTCACTAGTATTTTTTCTCAAATGCAGGCTACACTGATCAGCCAAACGCTGGTTGGTCTGTCCTCAGGATGTTCTGCATTCCTCTGTCTACCATTCCCAGCTAGAAATGTTTATTCTGCTTAAGCCCATTTCATGTAGCAACCCATGTCAAGTTAGCCTTGCTCAAACATAAACCTGCTAGGGCTAGTGGCCTGGCTTTATGGAGGGGAAGGACAGATGAACGAGCAGCAGATTAGTAATATGGTTTATATATTATATCATGTTCTTTATTACCCTAATGCAGGCACAACAAGTGCACAGGAATGCCATATGTACAGCTGCAGAAGGCAAGCCAAGCTATTATTAATTATTAATTTAATACCATCCTCTAATCAAAGATGATACAGTAATGGACAAAGGGACACTTGCACATTTACATCTGGTATTTTCTCCCTTGAAGTTTTAGTCACATAATCTCAGCATGGGTGTAAGTGTTTGATGATGTATATGAAAATGTTTTTGATTATTTAGAGGGAAGCATTAAGGAGTTCTGAGATTGTGATGTGTTTAGACACAGCCTCTGAAAAAACTTCAGCAACCAGGCCCGCTATTGCTCTAATTGTACGTTGTGCACCTGATTTCAGTAAGAATTCAAGATCAAAGGTCACATTAGAGCAGTCTTAATACTGGCATAATTTCTTGATAATAAAGCACAAATTTGGCTTCTTTTCTTTGTAATGAAATTATGTTGCACACATTGCGAAATTATGGTAATTTTATTTTCATGTAATTCATGAAGAGAATAATAGGAAAGCAACAATGCACTGGGGCATTTTATTAGGAAATTGAGGGCCATATTCACCAGTTTTTCAAGATAGCTTTTCTCCTTCCCTCTGTGTTTTTGTTTTTCAGAATTACATTGCTTTGGTACCATCTCACTTCTGCAAAAGGCAATTTTGTTAAATATATCCCCAAATGAACTGATGAAATTATAACTGTTTGGCGAAGGCTTGGAGACAAAGATACTGCTGTGAAAAATGAGTCCTGTCAAAAGAAAACTGATTTGTGAGCACAAAATGTGGACAACGTGGTCAGTGCTGTATTATCCATTTGTCTCCCACTTTCAGGTATATCCACTGTTCTGAGGTAGTTTTTACATATCAGGGGCATCTCTTTGGGCTCTGTCCACCCTTCATCAAATTATATCAGAAGAGAGATTTTTTCATTTCTTGGCACTGTGGCTTTTGACCAGTGTAACTGAATATCCTGGGGCTTTGTGGCTGGCGCTCTGGGATTTGGACACCTTGTTCCTTTTTGTGCATCTGTACCTGTCTATAGCTCTGCCTTTCATCTGTGCCTACAAAATGAGAGAAAAGCACAGTGTAGTCCTGAAAGAGATATTATGAGGAGAAACATGTTGAAAGACTGTGGATTTTAGGCTAAGCAATTAAGGATTTAGTAGATGAAATATGGATTTGCTACAGATTGTTTCTAAAAGAAGGCATGTCTTGTTCCAGACTTGCTGTGTGGCATTTTGGCACATAAGTGGAAAGCTGTTGGTCCCAGAGTCTGCAAGGAGATCATATTATTTCCTCCTCTTAACTCCTAATGTGTTTACCCTGCCTTTGATTTATGTAGCCAGGAACAAGAAGTGAAGCACTTACACAGGGGAGATAGGTAAGTACTTGTATTGGTTCCTTGTATGACAGAGCTGTTAAAAGCTAAATGTTCAGGTCTTTAACTCATGGGATAGTGTTTCTAAAGAGGACACCTTAAACCTGTTTGTATGTATTTATTAGTTTCACTACTGTTTATTTCTGTGCTGTTTAACAGGAGCTGATATCTTCCCCCGTTTTCAAGATCCCAGAGTGTCTACTGTAGTTGCAATTGTTCTTTCATTGACATCAGCAGAGTAGGTAGGCTTCTCCAGCAAACAGACTGCAGGTTTATGTTAGCAAATAAGCCAATAGTTCAGCCAAAAGTTTTGTTAAACTGCAGCAGCAGTTATAGTCTAACAGAGTTTTTATTAATGTAATATCCATTGCTGCTTGTTTTGTCCTAATCCATCTGTTTCAAAAACAAAAATTAAAGGGGTTACACAGTATGTGTGTTGCTTTGATCACAGATTTGGAATTTCCTGCCTCATATAAAGAAGCATGGATTAGATGTAACTCCAGTCTAACACTCAGATCTAACATTTGCCTTGCAAAAGTGGGGACAGTCTTTGCAAGGTATTCTAGGAGACCCCTTTTCCAAAGTGGAAAAGCTGCACTTCAGATGCTCAGACAAGTAGTCAGGAGTGTCCTTTCTTTTACAGGCAGCTGCTAAGACCTTGGAGGGATGGCTGTCTGCCCTTGTTGCCACCAACGGAAGCATAAAGAGGTGGCTTCTCAAGTATGTGCTATTTTTGTATAATCTGAGTTTCATCATATTAGCTGGGCAGAGCATCCTACAGGTCATTAGGAAGGGTATGTAATACAGGAAGGTTTAACAGAGGCGCAGGCAGAAAAATGTCCTGTCCCTCATAATAGATGGTATCGGACAAAATTTCGCTAATTTGCTGATGTTGCCTTGCTACTTGGTACCCCACAAGAGAAACAGCACCTGAAGAATAAGGCAGGGTCCAACAGCAACTACTACATGAAACAGGGTAGAAAGCTAAAAGCTGAACTCTTCCAGTGAGCCCTGATGACTGCCTGCATTCTCTCTAAACCCCAGGCTTTTTTTTCCTTTCACACTGTTCATGCACCATGCAAATACTCTGATGTCTGTGCAACCTGTATCTCTTTTGTCAGCAGGAACATAGCCCTCTAACCTCTGAAAGTGTCACCAGCTTCTCTGGGCAATTACTTTGGCCATTTTGTGCTAAAAATGGTCCTTCGGTACTGTGCTAAATTTAAAAATAATATGTTTTACGTTACCCTGAAGGAAATTTAAAAAGGTAACAGGGGTGGAGGAGATGAAGGGAGAAGAAGTAGAACCAGATGTCAGGGGATGTTCTGCACACAACAGAGCCAGAACAACATAACACCCCTTTATCTCTGCAACAGAAAAAAACCCCTCAGTCTGGCTCTCCTGTGCAACCAATGCAAAGGCAGTTTAAACACAGCAGAAGTAGACTAACTAACAAAGTTGTGAGGATGTTCTAATTTCCAACATCCTTGTTCAACCCAGACATCTAAAAGAGGCACAAGCAGAAGTCCCTGCAGCCACAGATTGCCACTTGTGTAGAAATCAGTGCTGAACATTTTCCCACCCCGTGAAATGCAGGAGGGCTTTTGCTCTGCAAAGTTTCGAGTATATGCTCCTGGGATGCCTTTCTAGTTCTTTCTGGTAGGAATGTGGATCCTATTATGCCTTTTTATAAATAGGGGTTTCAATCAAAGAAACACATGCTTAGGAAGGGTTAACAGACCATGCACTGCTTAAAAACAGAAACAAATATAAACACTTGCAGAACACTTTGTAAATGTTTGTGAAATTATTTGTAAGGCAGAAAACTAAAATGAAAATTACATTAAAAACTTAATTTAAAAAAGAGAAGACTTTCCTTACTAATGTTAGGAAATTCCAATTGGAAAACTTTCGAGTGTCAGAGGGGCAGAGCTGAATGCTGTCGGATATCTGAGCTCACAGCTGACAAATGGTTTCTAATTTAGGGCCAAATTAAGCCCCCATTTGTATGAAGCAAAGTGACACAAAGTCCCCAGGCAGGTGCACAGCAGAGCCTCTTCATTGCAGAAACCAGGCCTTTTTAACCAGTTATGTAGTTTTAAATCATAACAAACATAATCCAACCAACCACCGTACACCACCATATGAACATGTAAGGGTTATATAACTTATTTTTCTACCTTTAATTCAGCTGACTCTCTTTCCCACAGTCCACTTCTGCTTGGCTGAAGTAGCAGGCCTGAGCCATGACTTTACAAGGTAACAAAGCCCTATTTTTATAAGGCTTTATCCATTTATGCCAGTTTGTGTCCCCAGGAACTCTTTTCACTTCAACAGTGTACTTGAGTCTTACCCCTATGTAGCTGAGACCATAAATGAGCCCTTATGAAGCTTTTTGCTACTGAGAATTCTTTCAGAGACTCATCATTATTTAAGTTCTTTCCTGAATAATGAACAGGCAAGACACAGTAGGCAGAGAAGACTGACAGGCATGGATGTGCTGGTATAAAACCATGAAATGTCATAAAACTTGATGATTCTGACTTTATAATAGATAACACTCTCAAAATTAGTCCTTACTGTTTATTTCCCACATTTCAGTCCAATAAACATTGGGAATCCAGAAACTTCATACTGTTAAGGCGTCGACTGGAGCTGATTACAACATGCATCACTCTGTTATTCACGTGGAAGCTTTTCAAAACTGTCTTTCAGTGACTTCTTTCCAAGCTTGGATAGAACAGGTTTTTACAGTTGGACATTTGTGTGGTGCAGGAGAAATGTTACATGTGAGTGTGACCTTCAGGCAGGCAGTGTTACGGGCACGTCTCTCGTGGCTGCCATGATAAATGATGTTACGCTGGCTAATTAAATCAATGCACCTCATTAATGCCTTGCAGCTTCTGAATTTCTTGTCACTCTAGTCCCATGGCACACTTTCCATATCTGCTCTTCTCAGGCTGACATGCAATTTTTTTTGCACTTCTTTCTCTGCAGAGATACAGACATTCCAGTACTCTCCATCTGAAAGTAAGTTTGAGAAGTATATTTAGTGCATCCAATAAGAGAATAGTTGAAAGGTAACCATTAACACCTCCTGCCTCCCCATTAAATTTATTTCTACCATTTCACAAATGAAGACCCTTCTGCATCTCTTGGATTTAAGTTATAAGCTAAACAATGGAAATAACTTTTTTATTATTATTTAATGTGTTGGGAATTGTGTTAATGCAGGGCGAGAACAGCTGCTGAGAGATGTTACATGAAAGAATGTAAAGAATCCTACAAGGATTTTCACTCTCCTGCAGCACTGACAAGAATCTGAGTTAGGAATATGGCAGACAATATTGTCCCCTTCTCTATTGTGTTTCTGTCTCTGTGCTTGCACATAATAGGGAGCCTTTTTCTGATCCTTTCTTGACTTTCGCCATCTATTAAATACATAATAAAAAAAGGTTTAAGACCTTTCCCCTGAAACCTCCCTGTTTTTCCACATAACTAGTAGCCAAAATATCTATTGGAATATGTTAATTCTCTTGGCAATTTTTCCTCTTTTCCCTTTTTTTCCCCCTTCCAGTAAATCTATCACCACAGGATGGAAACAAAAATAGTCTGGTATTTTGTTACTTTTAAATTTTTTCCCCTTTCTCTTCAATCTTTATTTACAACTTTTTTTTTCACAGGCAAAAAAGGGGAAGATAAGAGAAGCAATTTCTTCAGTTAAGTATTTCTCTGGAAGAAATTGGAAGAAGCACATTTTTGCAACAGCTAAATGAGCAAGAAGAAACAAAAAAGAGCAACTGCCAATGTTGTAGCCAAGCCCAGCAGCAGCCCATGTCTGGATTGCTTGTTGTAATTCAAGTACATGTTTTAATAGGAGTTAAACTACATTGGTTTGAATGCACTGAATACCAGTAATTCCCAAAGAAAGCTTCCTGGCTGTGGACAAACACCAGCCTTGACTTGGACTCTTGTGTAACTGCATTTGATCGTCACACTTTAATGCCTTTATGAATGGGCTTGCCCCCATCCATGCCAGGTTGTAGGAACACAGCCTGGCTCCTCCCTAGGACTCCAATCTTGTCTTGCTTGATTGTAACGAGACAAGGGAAGGATTCTGGAGCAGAACCTGGGACAAAATCTCTACCTGCACATTTAGAGCCACTAACTCCAGACCTGATAGCTGCAAGAGGAAAGGGGGAGAAATAACAACTGTAGATTAGACTGGAGTGCTGCCAGGGAAAACACTGGGACAACTACATCTACTTTCTCCTGACCCTGCAGCTTTTATGCAGGACTCGTCCTGCCTTTTTTGCACTATCTGTAGTAGGTATGTTAGTAAAGGCCCTGGATACAAAAGAAGTCCCTAGGTTGTGTTGCTTCATCTACCACTCACCTGTCACATCATGGTTTGTCCTGCAAGAATCTGGGCTGCATACTGAAATCCAGCTCATTATTCAGAGGTGATACAGCAGCTTTGGCCTGTCCTATTTCTGCAGCTAAGAGAGCTGTCAGCTCTGCTGTCATTCCTTGTCATCCCCTCCAGAAACATAGAGAATGCCTTAAAGGAAACAGGTCATCCCAAGACTGACTCTTGAAATAAAACTGACCCTTATTCAAATGTACATACAAAAAGCTTGGGCTTTTCCCTTTGATTGCAATTTGTATTTGCCTCTTGTTCCACAGAGAGTCAATGTAGATTGAAAATATGACATTTCCCGGAAAATATCGGTTACAGGTGCCAAAGGCTGTTCTGTTGTCAATGCTTTGGGATATTTTCATGGCATGTTTGGAAGAAGGGCTTTCCTCTCTGTCTCCTTCATTTGCCTTAAGCCCAGCATTACCATCTCATTCAAGAGATGATAATGACTGTACTCACTTGTTGCACCGGCTGTTTGTGCCAAGGGTATTTATGAATGTTCTAGCTCATTTTAAATTCAAACTTCAGTGGCTGGAGACACTTTTGTATGAAAAGCAATTGAATCACCCTAGCAAAGAAGGAAGGTTCAGCAGGTAAAGTGGCACCCAGTCAAGAAGGTGGTTGTTGGCTAGTAAAGTACAGGGGATGACAGCTGCTCTGACAAAGTGACATTTGCGTCTCCAGAGAAGTGAGACTTCTTAATTTAACTGGAGAAGTGTCAAGATCATCTGCTGAGTAAGTTAAAAGGAAGTAAGTTTCAGATGGAAAGACAGAAAGTTTCTAAAGAAAAAATAAATTTCCTCAGAGCCCTGTAAAGAAGATTAGTTACAGGTGGTGGTGTGGAGGAAAGGTTTTTCTCTAGCAAGTGCAGCCTGTGACACATGGCATGCAGGGGAACAGTGCCCCTGACATGTCTGAAGACTACCTGCACCAAATAAGAAGGAGATGGAGTAAAAAGGACCTTTTTTATTTTCTCTTGTAAGTTGGCTGATTACAGCCTTCTTTATTATGCCTTAAAACCCTTGCTGCTGCTGCTGTGTCTATTTTGGATGCTGTAAATAAATGTTCCCACTTGGATTTTGCTTTAACTCAGATGGAGTTAAAGTACTTGGCTAAAAACGAGTTGTTCCTTGCTGCCACAGCCCTAATAGGGACCTGGGGATGTGGTCAGCTAGAGGTGAGGAGGTGGAGTCACCTCTTCCCACAATGAGGGCCCTTAACAGGATGCTGGTGAACATACCTGAACCTCAGTGATCTTGTGGGAATTTGTCACCCCTGCACTAGAGTCATGCTGTAATTTTAGTCCTCTTTGAAAGAGTGAACACCCATGATAAGAGTGAGCTTATCTTTCTCCATTTCTTTCTTCATTCATGAGCAACTCCTGGTTTGCTGGGGGTACACACATTTTACCAGCAATTATGCTAGCATCTCACTCTGACTTCTAAATTGTAAAGCAGCAAAGGGATTATTGCTGCCATCTCCAAAGCAAAGCAACGAAGGCATAGATGTAATAATACATGCACCTAAGTATTTACCCAGTTTTTTCCCACACTCCTCTTTTTGTTTTCCCAAGCAAAAAGCAGCACTCCCTAGCAACCATTTTAAGGCTGAGGGCACACTGAAAGCAAGTTTGACAAATGAAAGTGGAATGCTGTGGCATGTGGGGCTGGTGGAGCAGCCCTGTAGAATTATCAAGCCCACACTGGGCTACATCCCTGGGGGTCAGAGGGATGGGAAAAATGCAAACAGCCACCTAATCTGGTGAGCAGGAGGTGCTTAGGAGACAGGCTCCTGTGTCTTAGCAACTCGGAATCCTTTCCCAGAGTTAGGTGCTTTTTTTAAAAAAAAAAAAGTGATGGTGAACATTAGGCTTACTTCTTAAGAGGATTGAAGAAATGAAAGTTGCAGTTTTAAATACTGACCAAGTGGTCAAGGCACTTACCTGGGCTGCAGGAAGCACAGATTCAGATCCTGCCTTTGCCTGGGGAGATTTGACCATAAGTGTGTCAAGAATAGACTCCTCACAAGGATAGGCTAGCTAAGACAAGACTCTGCCTAGTGGCGCCATCCAAAGACTCAGTGCCAGCTGTGTAGTTCTGCCCTCTTCTCTGGGCCAGCTGTGATGGCTTTCTGACCACACAGCACACTGCTGCAATTCACAGAGCAGGAGACATTAGCTTTGGTTTTGTTGCTTTAGTTTCTCCTGGAATGGGAGAAAAAAGGAAGTCAAAGGTGCTGAACAGCAGGACCTTGTTCCTTGGTATCAATTGGACTGATCCAATTGCACCATTTATGACCTCACCTATCAAAGCTGCTCACTCAACTTCTCAGGCAACTGTAAAATGTAACCCTGAACCTGATAAAAACTCTAGCCCATAGTTGAAATGCTCATCTATAAAAGGTGAGACATGAACTTTCTTCTCTTATGATGTATTTTACACCCTGTTTGGTTTTTTTGGTTTTTTTTTTCCACTTGAAATTATGCTGAGGACATTTCAGTTGCATACCTGTCATGTGCAGTAAAACTGAGATTCTGCAGTCTTAAATAACTGGCCAGGGCTCTCAAGCAGAGAAATGTAGGATTGATTGTGTTTTGATTCACACTGTTTAATCTTCAGATAGTGGTAAGTAAACCAGGGCAGCTGAGCACTTCCTTCCAAACTCAATAACATGTATAATTTTGAGGAACTTTAGCAAATGTCCTGATTGCCTGCCTGTGGCATGGCTTCCCACATCACTCACGAGTACTGAGCTTGATAACAGATAGCCAGAACTCTTCATATTCTCATCTGTCATTTTGTGCTCCAGTAGCTTCTACTAGCAACAAACGTTATTGGAAATGTATCAGCCCTTGGAGGAGATGCAAAGGAAAATAATAAGGTGAAGTAGGTGTCAAATGTCTAGCCAAGATGATATTAATACCAATCCCCACTAAATAAAGTGTCAAACTTGTCAGTGTGACCATCAGACAGGGAAGTTAAAAGGTAAAAAAGCAATCAGTGTAGCTGATTTTTAAGTATGTCTTCCAGTTCTTATCAAAAATTGTTGTCATCATTCTTGGGGATCTTTATAGCAAAAAATAAAGAGGCTATATAAATGTCAGAATTTTTTTCTCCAGAGATTTTTTAGTACCAGTGAAAATTTGCTGTTTTCCATATCCATTAGTTTTGGTAGAGGCTGAGCATTAGCAAACCATAGTCTATACCTGCCTCCATGCAATATTTAGAAACTTGAGTGATTCAGAACATCCTCTGTCTGGTGTCCATGGTTGTGGCATATTAGACATAACTAAAATAACTTCAGTGTCCATGACAGGCATCCATAGCAGGATGTTCAAATTCAGCCTTAAATATTTTTGATGGTTTTGAAATCCCTACAGGACATCTAATTTGTTACCTCTTTTGGTAGGAAAAAAAATTTAAAGTTTTATGTAAAGTAATATATGGTAGAACTATGAAGGACTAACTTGTCTAGTCACTGAGCCTGAAAATATTAATATACACAAGGGTATTAAAACCTGCTGGATTATTTTACTTTAGAAATGGTAATTGAGCACATTCAATCTTAGTCCTCTTGATTTCAGCTACCTTGTTTCTTATACTTACTCAACTTAGTCCTACCAAACTTGCCCAAAATAACATGGTTACACTCATATACTCCACAACTGACTGTTGTCCATCAAGGCACAGTCCTGGTCTGTTATTAAAACAATGCTTATTTTGTTTTCTCTTGTTTATTCTGTTTCTTTAAAAATTCTGCAGTTGAAATAATAATGCTTCAGTGCTGGTATTAAAGGGAAATAGCCAGATTTTAAATAATCAGTTACTGAAGCAGTATAAACTTGTATATGTCTTGTATATGAGCAAATAAGTTGCACTATAGCAGCCAAATTAAGGATTGAAGGAACTTCCTCTTGGAGCAACATGTTCTGGCTTCTGTTGGAAACAAGACAGATGACAGTTTTCATGCAGCCTGTGTTCCTTAACAAAAGAGAGTTTGCCTTCCAAAATAAATATTATCCAAGGTACCTTAGGGACTTCATGTATTTCTGCACTTGATTCCCTACAGCATATATATCTTTTATATGCTGTAAATCTTATATATGCCATATATATATATGCTATATAAGTTGTATATGCTATATGTTATATATGATATCTTAGCATGTGTAAAGCTATGCAAGTGTTAGTAGATTCCATTCAGATAGTGGAACATCAGGTGATATTGTCTGTATATTTAGGTTCAAAGGACTTGTCAGAAATAAAGATAGTCTAGAGCATAATATAGTCAAGTTCAATTTGTTCTCGGTAAGGTGACTCCAAATCATATTAGAGACTGAGTGGCAGCTCCTGAGGCAGTCACAATAACAACAGTTTTATCTGCACTCATTCACCATTTTCAAGAACAAAGGTTAATAAACAGGAGATAGAATATTTATTCTAATATAGGTCCCTGGAGTATTAAGTCATCTTTAATGAGAAATGAGGTAATTACCAGTTCTGTCACCTTTCGTCTCTCAAATACACTTGAAACTGTTTAATATGAGGCCCATGTTGTTCAATAGAAAATAAAGACTTAGAAATTATTGTAAAGCATTTCAGTATTACTATATTAATGTAAAGACAAGCTGGAATATCTATATATTTCAAGGCAATTTGAATGCCTTTCTTAAATTAGAATTGAATGAGATGTCAGGACAAAAAAAATATATCAGTTATTCTGGTCTGTTATCACCATAATCATCATAGACTCAGCTCCTCAAATTAGAGGCATTTTGGGCTTGAAATGGAAAACATAGGGAAATAATTGGACTGTGACAAATTTTGAAATTTTCATCACCTGCCTTATATGCAGAAAAGCTTGTGGAGAGTGATATGAGATCAGCTAGGATGAAAATAAGTCACACAAGTAACGTGTGAGAAGAAAGAACAAGGAACAACTACAATTAAAGGAAAGACGGATTTCTGGAAGACTGTAAGGGTACAGTAATTTCACGACTATAAGGCACACCCTTTTGACTAAAATTTTCCCCTGAACCTGGAAGTGCGCCCTATAGTCCAGTGCGCCTTATATAATGTACAAAGTTGCGAAATTTGCTGACTCTCGGGGGTGCACCTTATAGTCCGGTGCGCCTTATGGTCGTGAAATTACTGTAATTGTCACTTGCTTTACTATATTTTCTGGATCAAAGGTTCTTGAAGTGCATTTAAGTGCCTGTCCCTTTTTGCAATGTCAGAGCTGTGGAAAGGTGACACAGATGAAGATTGGAACCACGTTCTGCAGAATTAGGTTATGGAAGGGTAATTGCACAAACAGCCTTCATCCATATGCTGCACAGGGCAGGCAGGATTAAAACAACTCAAGTTCCACAAAGCAAAATAAATAGTGGCTCTCAGATCCCTGGTGGGCACAGTCCCCTCCATCCTTCTCTGCACTTGGGGTGCTGCTTGGAGAGAGCCCTAGTAACAGAGACATGGGGTTGGTGGAACCTGGCTGCTCCCCATGGCAGGGCTGGGAGTGGGACTCCAGGCTGGACCCCAGCTTTGGCTTCACCTGCAGGTGGGTCAGGGGGAAGATGATGACACAAAATTGGGTGGAGTGGGTGATATGCCAGATGTTGGTGCCATCATTTGGAAGGATCTGGACAGGCTGCAGAAATGGGCTGGCAGGAACATTGTGAGGTTCAACAGAGGGATGTGCAAAGTCCTGGGTGGAGAGGCAAGGGCGGTGGGATGGCCAAAGGACACAGAGGGCTGAGGAGGAGGGGAGAAACAGGACACAAAGCATCCAGCTGTGAGAAGAAGATGGGAAAATGTCTTGGGTGGCAACAGCAAGACAAAGTCCTGGATGGTGGCCCTCCTGTCAGGAGTCACCCCTGTATCTTTTGCAAATGCATTATGGGGATCAGTGCCTTTCTCAGTCCCCATGCCCCAGCCCCTGGGAAGGAGACTTGCAGAGGGAGCAGGGGGCACATAGAGCACTCTTTGAAAATGTAGGTGTATACCCACAAAGAAGTTGTGTGCTGTGCACTTCCACATACGCCCCAACCCTCCCCCCACCACTGCTCCCACTTTTCTTCATGTAAACATTTATTTAGCTTTAAAAAGTTACTGGCAGATGGCTGATGAGGTTGTTCTCAGGTTATAGTGGCTAAGCCAGCTCCAGGCTTGGTTCATTACTGAGTAATTATGGCTTTGCATCTTCTTGTTTGCTATTCAATAATTGTCCTCTTCAGTGAAAGTGCCTATTGACCTGAATAAAATATAATTGTGTCTCACATCGACTTTCAACTTTTTAAAAGCATTTCTCTGTTGAATTGGCTTGCTCCAATAATGCTTGTGTTTGTTATGGGTTTCCCTGACAGCATAACAGTATAGAAATAAGCGTTTACACTAATCCTTTCTGCTTCAGTTCTAATATGCAATAGTCATTTTTACATCAGCAGTCACAGTCTTGCCTTCTTTTCAGTGCAGAGGTGAAGCTGCTCCTCAGCATCATTAGTGCATCTCAGCTTCTCCATGTCCCAACTTTCCAGAGCTCCTTGTCCCATAGGGGGGAAGGTGCTGAGGCATCTGCAATAGGCTGGCACCTGCTTTAGGCCTCCTCTGTAAAGACAGATTCCAGAAGTGCTAGCACTGGTGAATCCACTCAAAGACACCTGCAGGCTGCAATCCATCCACTTCCTTTCCTCACTAAAGGTTTGGAAAGCTCCCAAACCATGGAAAGCTTGGGAGTGTATTGTTCCTTCTCTCGTTGTGGTGAGTAGCTTGGGAGTAATTGGGGAATTCACTTCAGGAGAATTAGTACCACAAACTCCCAGTTAACTTCTTGATTTAGCACCTTCTCCGTACTGAAAAATCAGCAGGTTTGTTTAAAAATGCACTGTACAATTCTGCACAATTAACTACTGCTGTCAGTGATCCCTTTTATACCTTAAGAAAACTGCACACAGCACTTCTGAATGTAATTTAATGTGCTAGGTTCACACATTAATACCCAGGAGAAAATGTTCAAGACTTCTCCGTGCAAGTTTAGCTGTTTTGTTACAATTAATTAATTAATTAATGTTCTTTCAGGTTCATGTGATTTTAGTGCAGCACAGTCATTTACATTTTGACAAGTGGAGAACATAAAAATAAAACGAACTTTTTTTCCCCCTCCAAACCTTATGATTTTAGTTTTATTTAAAAAACTAGAAATAGTTTCTGCTAAGAACAACAAAAAAACCCAACACATTCATTCAAAATATTTTTAAAATTTGCACGGTAGTCACTTGGTGCAGGGACTTAAATATTTAGTCTCAAATTCCAACATATGCTTGTTCCACTTGGAAGGCCTCTGTAAACAGTCCCAATTACTACTAATTGATTTAAATCTCAGAACTCAGTAGGAAATCACAGATGTTAACTTCTCAGCAATGCACTAAAACTTCCTGAGTTTCTCACAAAAAGATTTGGTGTAATTGCAAGATATCTTTTTGAGGGATTATATAAATCTGTTCCAGTGAGAGCTGTTACATGAAAAGCATCGGTGTTAAGCTTGTAAGACTGTTAAGGAAAATAACTTTATATTTGTTTTGAGACCTTCAACCTGTAGAAGACTGAAAAAAAAACCTCTAATGCTTTTGTACTGCAAAGAAGAGAGAAACTCTTTTTTGGATGTCCATGGAAAATTAGAAAAGAGAAACTATTTTTTTTGATGCCCAAGAAAGATTTCAGAATCCTTTAAAAAGAAAGCTGACCATTTTCTTGAAAAGGTGGAAAAAAGGTGTGGCAGAAAGACCTGAAAAAAATCTAGTCAGCAGAAAATAGGTCTCCTGAGCTGGTGTGCAGTGCTGAAGCTTAAGTTACAGGACAGAGAACAGAGGGAAAATGTTCTAGAAGTATCTGATTAAAAAAATGTAAAAGTTGACAATGAACTTACACAATGGACATAAGTACGCAAGCAGGATGCAATAACCACTTAAATGTAAATGGAGACAAGCTTCAGCAATCAAATTGCTTCTAGAATTAAAATGACCCTGCTCCCTTCCTTGTCCACAGATATGACCTGCAGATGCTATCTCCTGGCTAATCCTCATTTTCATTTCCCTTCCTGTGGCAGTTATGATGAAGTTGTCTGTAGCAGAAGTGATTTTTCTGAAATTTAAAGAAAAATTTCTAAAATTACAGTGCTGATCACATAAATTCTTTAATATCATTAAGAATTCAGTAATATCCCAAGCTGACAGGGATATTATCTTGCAGCAAGATGAAGTGCTGCAGACCATTTACTGGCAGGTTGCCCAGCAGGTGAATTGGGAGCTCAGTTTGTATGGCTTAAGGTTCTGGGGCATCTCTGGGTTGCAGATTATTTTTTTGCTAGGGATTCAAGACCTTAAGGCTTGGTGGCTCTGGCACAGTGCAGTCTAAAAGCAACAGCTTCCTGAAGATAGTGAGTTGGATAAAGCTGCAAATTAGAAATCAAGAGAACTGGGGTCTGTGTGACTGCCATTTGCCCACGCCTCTGCATCCTGTTTGTAAAACAAAAGCCCTGTCTGTCCCCTGTGAAGCTTTCTGAATCCATTAGAAATGTGCTGTATGTCAGGAACGTGGTGATCACAGCATCTGAGTGCTCCAGGCGTGGCTCCCAACTCAGAAGGTGACAGAGGGAGAATCCCTTTCCTAGGGTGCAACAACAGCACACAGGGAAATAATGTGGCCCCTGTTCTGCAGCAGAGGTCATGTTTATGTCAATAAACATCATAAACAAGTCTGTCTGTCTGTCTGTCTGTCTGGCAGAGTTGTCTGTCCCCATGTGCACTGGCCAGAAATGAGCAGCCTAGAGGGCAGACCACCCTTTGAGAAAGGTGCTCTGTCCAGTTAAAAGGACACTGCCTGGCAGGATGAGGGGATGCTCTCCCCCTACACCCACCTGCCAGCCCTGCCGAGGCACAAAGCTTACTCTGCCTCTCATCCCCCACCCCGTTCTCTCAGAAACCCAGCAAGACAGTAACAAAGCATCAGTTAGCAATCATCTTCCGAGATATACAGGGTCAATAAATTGTGGAGCACTTTGTGGGTCAGCCAGATCCAAGAACCCACCTCAAGACTGGGTCAGCATCCACCAGTTCCCTCAGCCTGGCAGGGTCACAGCCTTTGTAAAGCAGGAACACAGGTAAGGGCTGTTAACAATGCCATCATCCTCTTACAGCTTGCTCCTCAGCATTTGCTCCTCAGCTTTTTGTCCCCAGTTTACTCTGCAGCCTCCTCCAAAGGTGTTGCCTGGACTGGAAGAACCCCTCAGCCTCCCTCTGTGCTGTGCTCCAGTACTGACATGTGTTTTATATGACTTTCTTAGATTACAATTTTAGTTTTGAAAACTGAAAGAGATCAATTGTATACGTTGTCTTCTTATCCATGCTCTTAAAAATACAGATGAGAAAGCAAATATGGACAGTACTTACACTAAGAAAAACAGCCTAAGAATGCGTTGTTATGTGAACATTTCAGAAGGGTTATCCTGCTGTTCTTTTAATGAGATTGTACTGGGGAAAAAGGAGCAGGATGCAGGCATGGTGAATGTGTTTGGCAAATCTCTAAATGCCTGAGTGGTGATGATAATGCGAGCATGGGTTTATTGCTCTGCATTTTACAAATACATTTTTAAAACTTCCAATTTTGCAAGGCATCTATTTGCATACAGGCACTTCTGCCTCTACTTTCTGTAATTTTATTGCCACTGTAATAGAGATTTGGAAATCAAATGCATTTCACTATATTTCAAGGCTCTTTGTACGCTACTGGGTGATATCTGATTTAAGAAAATAAAGCAATATTTGCTCTACCTTCTCTGTATCTGATGGAAAAATTGAGATTAAATATCCATTCTTTGTGCATGTGGATGGATATAAGGGAGATTCAGGTTTCAGTCTCATAGAAGTTTTTACTCTTGCCTTATGTAAGGTTGAAACATATTATTTAGTTTCTTTCTTCCAGTCTCATGCTGGGTGCTGATAATGGGATGGAAAGTTTATTTGTTGTAGAATCTTCCTTGAGATAGTTTCAATTGCACCTTCATCCTTTGAACTTGTCTGTCATTTCTGACTTCAAATTAAAAATAGTATGGAAAGGAGAAGCTGGCCTCCCTTTCTCCAGTGAACTGCTTACTGTCATTACACAGCTTGCTTTCAGACTCCCCGATAGTCCTAGCTTCTGTTTTTTAGAAAATTTCTTTACAGTCAGTAAGTTTTCATTAATTGGAGGCATTATTCTTAGAAGCAACTCAGGTCTAATTATTTCTGTAACTTATATATTTAACTTGAAAGTGGCACTTGAGGTCAGATCCTTTCTGTCACCACTTCCCCAGAAGCCTCCTGTACGAGGTATTGAGGTGGTCTCTGAGGAAAAACCCCAGCATTCTGGGATTAAATTGGTGTATGACAAGGGAAAGATTTTGCTTTCCCTCCCTGCAGCTTCCTCTGGGAGCAGCAATATTTGGTGCTGAGCCGCAGCCTACAAGAGGACTCTCTTCTCAATTTATTTTTGGTTACTGTACAATACTGGATATAATTTTGTTACCCATTTTGCCTTAAGTCAAACTCTGATTACCTGACTTGAAATATTATTGTGTGGTTTCTGAAAGAGTTATTTTTAAAAACATATTTAAGCGCTGGAAAGAGAACTGAACAGGCTGCAAAGAGAATATTATGTTGCTAAAAAGTTAAGAAGGGTGTTGATGGAAGATAATGTCTTATAGAAAACTGGATAGACTGAAAAATAACCCTGCTACATCTGGATACTGTTTTTTTCATGGCAATAGACAGCTATTACAGAACTCTATGCTATCTCTCCTGCTGGGAAACAAGAGCTAAAAGAAGCAAATTTTTAGCTATTTTTGCATTTCATTAACAAATGGTCTTACTTGAAAATGCAGTTCTCTAGATCTTGGCAGTAGTGAAATGCCTGTAGGCAGGAGCACAAGTCTTCTGTAAGATCTATGTAGATGGATATTAAACCCATGAAATTCTAAGCATACCTGGCCAGGTACTGTAGGAGGAGAGTGCTGGTAATGGTGCTGCTCAAACTGCAGTCTCCTTTTGTCAGAGTTGCTGACTGTCTTCCAGATGAGTCCATCGCTAAAGAAAAAGTAATATCCAGCTTATTTTCAAACTCCTGTAGCTCCTTAGGCATTGCTACACTATTATTCTCAACTCTGAGAATAAGTTTCATCTACCCTTAAGATACCATTGGCTGGAAGTAATCATGTAAACATTATTATATACCTTGCCTGCTTCCAATTACTTGCAAGGGACATGGTTATTGCGAGCAGGGAGCGGGTGCTGGGCTGCTCATATTCCCTGGTGTGTGGCTGGGTGTGGTCCAGGGTCACATCCTGGCACTGCAGCTGAGGGGGATGTGGATCACACACGTGGATCAGGAACACTGCTCTTCCACAGACCTTTCTAATATTAGATTTGTGTTATTGATCTCTGCCCTCCCTGGAGCCAGGAAAGAGCCTCCTGCAAGAAGGTAATGAGAAAAGTAAGGCAAAACCTAAAGAACTGACTTGTTTGCTGTTAAAAATGCTGCTGTGCAGCTTAGATCTGCAGGGGTGATGAAAATCACAGTAGCATGGGTGTTATGCAACAGCTATGTCTTTGTTTTTTCCTCTTAAAATGAACAAATTTGGATTATAGAGAAACAATAGATTCTGAGGTGCTGTACTAACTGAATTTCTGCCCAAATGTATACAAGTTTAAGGGAATAGATCCCTTGAGCAAACTTGCATCATCCAGTGATGAAAAGGTTTAAGGTTTACCAATCTAAAAGCAGAAGTACATGAAAGGCCACTGAGAGCAAGAATGGTGTTCACCAACAACATTGTAATTAAATATTGAAAGTCATGTTCGATGCTTGAGTGGCTCCAGCATGTTCCTTTTTTGCCACAGTGCCACATGTAACAGCGTGCACAAGCAAGCATGCAAAGAGACCACAGTGCAAGATGCCAGCCTGAGCTGTGTAATTCAGTGCTCCCAGCCTGCAGTCACGGTGTGAGGATGCAGAGGACACTATCTGCTCACATTTCTGTCCAGGCTATGAAGTCCTTGCAATTGCTGCTGCAGCAGCACTCATACTGCATAGTGCACATCAGAAATCTTGGTTTTTTTGGTGTTAAAATATCAGAAACTTTTTTAACTTTTGACTAAGCCTTGGTTGGTGTTAGTGTAACTCGCCTGGACTCAACAGAATTCAGAAGTGAATTTATCTTTCTGGTACTGTGAAGAGACTTCCTTGGACTTTGGCTCATGTCTATCTCTGAGCTCCTAATACTGGACTCAAAATGTTACAGTGGGTTGACATGATATGAACTCACCTTGTGGGTTCAGATTTGTTCCAGAAAAATTGGATGGGCTAACTTTGTACTGAGGAGCTTTACACAAGATCAGGTTTCAGCCATCCTCTGCAGCCTCTGCTCCTGATTCCATAAAATTGGAATAAATCCCTTGCTGTTTGTGGAGGTTATTCAATAGAAATATGACGATCTGCCTGTGTCTGCTCTGGATCTTCTTTGTACTGCTGAGTAACCTGATAGCAAATTGATAAGCACTACTGATCTCAGAGGTATGAGCCTGAGATTAAAAACCGTCTTGAAATAGTTAAATATTTCCCTTAGCACTAGCTCTACTCCTATTGTTTCAGCTATCCACTTGAAAAAGGGTGGGGGGGCATTAGAAACCAAAGAGAAAGAGTCAACACAGCTTTCTTCTGTGTGATTACTTTGCATGTTGGTGAGAAAATCATGCCTTATACTTTCCTCTTGTCTCCTTGACACACAAATGAATCAGTAAGACTCTGCTAATAAAGCCCATCTAGGTTATCTGAAAAATTTCCTATGAATTTAACAAAGGGATATATTCAATCAAGCATCCGTAGGTTTGCTGACCAATGTCTACTGCAAACCACAGGTAGCAAGAGTGTTCTGCCCAAAAGCAACCAGGGATTTTAATCCATTGTTGAAAGTGCAGTATTTTACAGTGCTGTTTTACCTGTCCTCTGCCAAAGCTGTCAAACATGTACTACAGTCCTGCTGTCTGTTGCCTACCTCTAATTCTTACAGAGCCCTGAAATTTAGAATGCTACATTAAGCTTGATTCATTACCACTCTCCTTAGTTCACTCACAGAAGTCCTGTTTCTGTCAACAAAACTTCATAAGAAGCACTGCCTGTTACCCTGAAGGGGACTGATGGCTCTTTTCCTTGTACCATTGCCCTGCTATTCTAAATAAGATTCTATCTGCAGCTGTTTCACCTTTCTCTTTTTTCCTTCGTGCTGATATAAGTTCAAAATCGTAATAAGACTCTTCCAGTAGCTTTTTCTGTTAGGTTTGTTACTAGGACAAGGATAAAATATTTCTGGGTCTTTTTCTAATGAATATTCCAAGTTTGCAATTCATTATGAAGTGATTTACCTAATGCTAATGGGAGGAAAAGGATCACCAGATGATGTGATGGTGCAAAGCTGAGCCTAATTTAGCAGAGCAAGCAAGAGACAGGCTCTGAGAGAATCAGCTTTTCCCACACTCAGGCGCCCCCTTTACCTGAGATCTGCCCCTCTCATGTGTTCCATGACTTTGTGCTGCTCCAGCACTGAGCTTTGGGCACTGGCTCCAGCCCACGATGGTGCCAGCTCAGCTACACGGTGTCAGACATCCATGTGACAGTGCTGCCCTTGTCACCAGCCCTGAGGGCCATTACAGCCATGGCCCAGCACTGGCCACCAGTCCCTCTGGACATGCTGATATTCTGCTATCCCTCTGTGATTATTCCAGCTGTGCTGTCCCAGCAGCTGCTGGTCCACAGCCCACTAAAGGCTCATGCCAATGACTGTCATCTGTGGGTCACCACGCTCAGCCTGTTTGTGTCAGCTCTCGGCCCATGTGAGAACACAAGAATCCTATGTCACCTAGAATTGTGGAGAGGAGCTTCCTGCAATTAAGCTTTGCATCTTTTGGGACCCTGGGCCTAAGCCTCTCCTTTTTGATTAAATACAGAACTGATGAAACACACACACACACATATATGTGTGTGTTATTACTGGCTGTTGTATTTCAACAGAACAGACCAGAAGACAGGCAAAAAAAACCCCCAAAACAAAGACAGGTAAACATCTCCTTCTTCCTCTCTCTGACATGTTGCCATTTCATTTAATTCTTGCTCACATTTCCCCTCTACCAGTTGCAGGGACCCTTCTGCTTGACTGGATGAGCACAAGGCTCTCACACATTCTGGAGCAGGGACACACTGCACCTGCCATCCTTGGCAGACCTTGACTCATTTGTACAGACAGAGGCCAGGCCATGGGTGGCCACCTGAATCCTCATGGGCACGTTCCTGGCATCCACTGAAAGTCCTTCCATACTCAGAAACTTGTGATGGCCAGTTAGGGACTGGTCTGTTGGCCAAAAAGAAAAAGCACATGAAATGTGTTTGTGTAAAAAATATAAAGGGAGAGACAAGTGAGGAAGAGCTTCAGAAACAAATTCTGTTTCTTGAGTGTGTTTAAGCAGCAGCTGGCTGCAAATGATAATTATCCTCTTTTTAGGAACAATAAATTAAAGCAGAGGGAGATGAAGGCAAAAACTGAGCTGATAATTTATAAAGGCTTTTAATCACTGTAATTAAAGTTATATTAGAAACCTATAACTAAAGCATGAAGCTGATTTAAAATGGCAGCTACTTTCTTTCTAATGATGACTGATATTTGGCAAAGTTCAATTAACAATGTTTGTATTAAAGTGTACTCGGTGCATGCTTGCTGGATAAACTTGTCAGATTGGGTAATGACATCCTTTCCAAGAATATCTGCAGACTTTAAAAGGACACTGGGACTTCTGAGTTGGGAGAATACTGAGCAAATTCATATAATACATTGGGAATATCTGTGGGTGCAGAACTCTCCCCAGCAAAAGCAGATAAGAAAATAGAGATTCTATCTCTCCCTTTATGCTTGCAGTGTTAAAGAGCTTCAGAGCAAAGGTGATTGTGTTCACTTTAAGAGGTCGCTGCCTGTCACACTGCACATTCCCTTCAAAATTATATGACATAGCAAAGCCTTTTTTTCCCTTAGTGAGATTCATAACTAATTGCAGAGCACAGTATCACACTAAAACTTAAATTTTTTAGCAATGAGGGCCCCAAACTGGAGATCTAGGAACCCAGACCCTCTCCCTCCAAGAACAGCAGCAGTCCCTGGAAGTGCAGCAGTAATATTTCTTACTCATAAAAGGTAGTCTTAGATCCTCCAACAAATGGTCCTGTTAGCAGCTGTTCAATGGTTAATTATGTCTCACTGCACATTTCTGCTGTTTCTGTGGGTGCCTACCTTCCTCCTCTCTTTGGAGTTACCCAGAGAAGGTCTGTTAAACTATGCATTGGTTGGAAATACAGGCCAGTTTAGCATTCTGAGAAAGCAAGCTAAGTAAGAATAATGTGGCACACTTCTGGAGTCCTCCCAGGAGCTGGCAGAAAGAGAATTTAACCAGTATTTCAGCTTGAAAATGAAGGTTTCTAGCCATTAATGCATAAATTCTGCTCAAATGCTTTGTTTAGCTGTTGCATTTAAATTGATTGTTGAAATGTTGGAACAGGAATAAGAGGAGAGCAGAGCTCAGGTAGGGCTTGAGTCTTGTTCCTGAAATTTTGGGCATGATGGAAATTATCTTAGGTCAGACTGATTTAGAACACAAACATCCAAACAAAATCTTTTTGCTGAGGCTTATCCATGGCTGACAGCCAAACACCCAACCAGCTGCTCACCTCATCCCCTCCAGTGGGATGGGGGCAGAAAATAGGACTTGACTAGGGGAAAATTACTTTTAATTTATCGCCAATTAAATAGATTAGAGTAGGGACAAACAAAATTAAAAAGAAAGAAACATTAAACCAGCACCTTTCCTTCCCTGTTTTTCATGCTCAGCTTCACTGCTTCCCTCCTGATCTTTCATCCCACAAGAAGTGCAGGGGAGCAGGGAATGAGGGTTTCTCCTCTCTGTAGCTGCTGCCTTTGCCTGGAAATGTCTGTGCCTGGTAGGGCAGCCCATGGCCATCTCTCACATCTTGCAGCCCCCAGTGAAAGGGCAATTTTGGTGCTTTACTGAATTGAGACCAAGGTCAGAAGTCATTGCTGGTTTTGGTCTCTTTTCTCATGCTGGATGGTCGCCCAGAAAATGAATGGAAACCCTTGGAAAATGAAGGGCCTGCTGTGCATGGTTAGATAAGAAGTGGTGCATAGTTAGATAACATCAGAAGTGCCAGCAATGTCTTCCCAGTAGAGGAAAATATTTAGTAGTGAAGATGCTAGTGGATATGAAAGAAATGTTAACATGGATGTAAGCAAGGCAGCAAGGCAAGGGTGACTGTGCAGAGCAGTGAGCACATGGGAATTCCTGTGAGGAATGGGACAGAGAGGAACTTTTGTGATTGCCTCATTTCAACCAGCCCATCCATGCCACCACAACCTGGTGCTGGCATTTCTGAATAGCATTTTCCCAGATAGTTCCACATTGCAAGTATTAAGTATATTTACCCGAATTACATAATTATGCACCATTATACAAGTCAAGTAACTGCATTAGAATTAACAAAATTCTATATATGTGCTCTCATTCTAATGTAATTTCTATTAGAATAACCTAAACACCCACTGAAATACAGAAATAGGAACATTTGGGAATATTTTCTTCCATGTATCCATATGTTTCTATATTTAAACATATTTTTATATTGCAGCTAATTATGTATATGTACATAATTTCTTTATTGCTGAGAACAAACAGGAAGAGATCTGTTAATTTTTCAGGTAAAAAAAGGAATAAGCTGTCAGACTGAAGTGTTTATTACATTTTCATACAGATGAATAAAGAAAACATTAGTAAGCATCTGTCAAGATTTATATTTGATGTTTCTCATTTAAACTTGTAATTTAAAGCATGAATAAAATATGAATGGTACAGGTAATGTTCTTTTCACTCTTTTCACCATTTTAGTGCAAATGTTGAATGCACCGAGGGCACGGATGACTCTGAAGACAAACAGCCTTTTTCCCTTTCTCTTTGGGGAGAAGTTTTAATAAAATCAGATAATAATGAAAGAGGACTGTTTTCCCTTACCTAAGACTTGTGTGTGAAACAAATCTGTGCTCTGGCTCTTCGGGAGGGGAACAAAGAGCGTGTCCAAAGGGATCCATTCCAGTTCTGCAACATGCAGTTCTTAAGAGCTGCGTTGAGTTTGCTACAGTCTCTCCTCTTTACCTCAGTGGACAGGATTTTTCTGAAAATTGGAAGCAGAATCAAAGATGGGATTAGCTGGAGTCACTGAGACAAGTGGGATAGCCAAAGGTAATATGAACACAGCACAGGAGCAAGGCCATTTCCTCCCTTCCATTTTCATCAGAAAATGCCAAAAAGAGGCTTGCCAGTCTTTTTGCTTATGGAAAGGAGAACTAACTCACTGTTGGAGGTTAAAGTTGTCAAGAAGAGATGTGTTTGTCCAATCATTGTACATGACATGCACTTTCTGTCCATTTTCTAAACTGTGCTAATCTGAACTCTGTTTTTCTATCAATTTGGTACAGAATTTAGTATTACACCCCACAGGACTGCCAAATGCCAAACACTTATTCATAGAAAAAGAAAGCCCAAAGAAAAAAATCTCTAAAGCAGTGGCCTTGGTAATTATGGACCAGTAATTCTTTCTTAAGAAATTATTAAAAAACACTTGAAGCAATCAGAAATTTCATGGACTGCTCACATGTCACTCTTTAGAAAAGTATTTTCCTATATAAAATAGGGGAGTGACAGCTCTTAAAGAAGGAGGACTTTCATAAAACTCGAGAAGGGGACGCATACAAGTGAGCACATAAAAGAGCAGTCCACAGCCTTGCATTCCTCTACAGCAAAACTCCCTTTAAACACAGAATTGGTAGAATAAGTTTGTGAGGGTGACACTGCCCTGCCATCCTCCCTGTGTCCATGGACCAGTGCTTTTCCTCCTTTACACATTGCTCCCAGAGAATGAGGAGAGCAGACAGCAGCAGTGTAAACTCATCAGCATTTCAGCAGGGGGAATCTCTGAGGAGTCATTCAAAGAGTCTGGGCAAGTGCTGAGCCAGCACCTTGATCCCAGCACCTTACCCTCTCCTTGATACAGCAGAAACTGAGTTACCTTCAGTAAATGGGTCTGGAGAACTTTTCATAGACAGAAAATTCTAATAGATGATATCTTGACTCCTTCAAAAAAATACAGTGGGCTATCTTTGGACTTGTCTTTTTATTTTAAATGCTGTTTGTCCTAAATCTACTCTCATATGTGTGATCAAAGTCGTGTAAATAATGACATTTCAAATAGTGGATCAAAGGAAGAACAGAACAACTGCTTCACAACCATTTATTATCTGCATAATTAAATCAAGGCTGTGAACAGATATTTGGTGAAAAAACTTTTTGGGATGTGCAGTTAGAAAGCAATGTAAAATTACCCCAAACCTAAGTAAAGTTCTGTCTTGAGTTTAGGAGACAGCTAATTAAATTTTGCTTTAAAGATCTTGCTTTTTCCTCAGTCGGTGTCATGACTTTGACTAAATGCATTTCAAGCTTTTGAAGGTTTTTGGGAAAGAAACCAATGGAAAATTAAAAGTTAGGTTGTGTTTGCTAATGTCCACAACATGAATTGTATGTATCTACTATTGCAATAATGTGTGATAGAGGAAACAAGGTTCAGTTGAACCATCTCTATTATGGAACATACACAGTCCCCTCAGAAAAACCCCAAACCACAAAAAAAACCCAACAACAACAACAACAACCCAAACAAAACAACAACAAAACCCCCTCAAAACAAACCAACAAATAAAAAGAAAAAACACAAAAAGCCCCCAAAAAAGGTACCCCTAGCAAAAAAAGAGATACCATCTAGAAAATCTGATGAACTGCCCACATTTAAAATTATTCTACTTGAAGAATTGCATTATAACATCCACATTTCAACTACCGGTGTTTGTTCACTTTGTGTTTGGAGGAGGGGCTCATGTTGGTGCCTGTAATCAAACCCTTGCCATGCTTTAATCCATTAGTGCATGTGAGCCCTCACAGCCAAAGGATGCTTGCTTTAGTTTCTGCACCATCAGGACATGGCTCAAAAGGGAGAGTGACTTGCCTAATCTGCATGGGGAGCATCAAGATGCAGCAGGTGGAGAGAAAAAAACCACAACCAGCTTTTACTCCGATCCAAAATCCTAGGAAGGCATTGATTTTATTGGCTCTGGAGCAGTGACTCAGACCTTGTTTCAGAAGGATTTCAAACGTGCTTTCCTGCATGCCTTGTTGGATTCATGAGCCAGAGCAGCTGTCTGAATCCATGCTTAAATTGATATGGCAGGCAAGGGAGTGGAAGTGCTAAATACAAGCAGCCTTGCCTCTGGTGCCCCACAGCTGCCATGCAGAGCCACTCTCCAAGAAACCAAAGCAAAGGCAGTCCTGCCTCATGCAGCCTGTGGGTGGTTACCAGGGCACCAAAGAGATGCTGATTCACAGTGATCTTTCCAGGCTGTCATGTAATGATGGTGGTAGATAAGAGCTCATTTCAGTGTTTTCATCTTGAAGAAAACTTCCCTTTTAGCACAAATGTAATAGAATGTACATGACAGGTCTATTTCTCATGTCTGTGCTGGGTTATGATTTCTGTCATTAGCGTGATTACACCTATTATGTGTTCAGAGATCAGCAGTGTTTGTTCTCTCATGTACCTAGAACAGCAGGATGATGGTTATATGCTGGATCCTAAACATCAAATTACTTAAATCTCAGGTTCTTACAGAAACTTATCACTTTCTTCGTCTAATAAATACTTAATATTTTTACAAGCTTGAAAAATCACAGTGCAGAATGTTGGATTTACCAGCATGGGTAGATGATATTTAAAGCAGAAACATTTATAAAAGCAGAACACATGGGAACCAGGAAGTAGCAGCTATCTCACTTGGTGCAGTTTCCTTATTTTTTACAACACTTTCTAAGTCCAGTCCACTTCCTGAGCATTCCCAAGGTCATCTCCTCACAGCTTTGAGCAGCAGGTCATTTAACCTGCTGACAGCTATGAGAGATGTAAAGTGATTTTTTTAAAGTTTACTTTGAGTTTATTTTTCTTCCAATTCCATTCTCCTTATTCAGCCTTCTGCACTAAAGCAAAAATAGAAGCTTCTGTTATCTCAGTCATTTATGATTTCGGCCACTTCTATTAAATCTCTACTCATGAACACAGTTTTCTAACTTGTTTTCATAACGAATATTTTTTGGTCTTAGGATTACTGCTGTCCTTTTGGACTTTTTTTTTCCCTTATAAAACACATGAAAGAAAGAAAAGCAAGCCATCGATTTGATCCAAAGTAATACCCAACATACTGTCCATTCATGTTTTTCTTTCTATTAACTAAACAGAAATATCTTGGGTGAGGAAATTTCTTTAGAACATGTAGTTTAACGTTTTTTTAATCAAGTACCACTTGTGTTATTGTTGTCTCTTTTTAGAAAAGTCAATAGCAACCCTATATCTAGGATATTATGTGCTATTATAAGAATTCTTGAAGCTTTTTTGTAGGAAAGTCTAACAGCATTGATTGTGTCAGGCTTTTGAGATATTCAGCTGAAGACAGGTGCTTGGGGTAGATAATGCTTTTTCCTCCCCACTTCTGCCCATGACAATTCATTTATACTTAGCTGAGATACAGGCTGTTAAATTGCTGTAAAGTCTTTCACTGGTGCTCTGCTGGAAAGCCTTGGCATCACATCAAATTGATAACAGGCAGTCCTTCAGCATCAGAGTGCCACTGCTGCCTTTGGCATCACCAGGAGGGGGGAAGCCAAGGGGTGGGCAGGGAAAAGCAAAGCTCTGATTTCTGTGCATCCAGCCTGAGAGCCCCCTCAAGGCCCTCCCTCCTTGTCTGACTGTGAAGGAGAGAGAAGCCAGCCTGATTTGCTGTGAGAAGCTTCCTAGACCCCCTCTCACCCACGGTAAGGTTACCCAGATGGCCAGCTGCTGCCTTACAAAGGGAAAAAAATCACCTCCCGTGGTGATGACAGATAAAAAGGCTTTGCTGAAATGAAGTAATTTGGGTTGCCAAACTGCCAGCTGTGTGCCTCCCAGTCCCTTTTCCTGTTCTTCTGATGTAGTGCCTGTGCTGGCCATGCCCACTGACTCTGCTTGTCTCTCCCAGCAAGGCTGAGTAAGGATAACATGAATCCACTGTTGGACATTGCAAAAGGGTCTCCTAATTTTAAGGATGTTATTTTCACTGAAGGAGCTCCAGTTTCCCTCTGTGGGAAGTTTGCTTTTTTCCATCCCATTCCAACTTTTTGCTTCTTCACCCACTGTTAGCTGTAGGGTGTTTAGGTCTCACCCCCTAATATCCCTCAACCTCCTGTCTTCAAACCCTTCACTTTCTCCTGCCCAGTGGCTCTAGGAGAACTTGCCTTAAAATGAGCCACTTTGTGCTGCAAAGCCATAAAAAATAGCCAGCTTTTTAGTACCAAGGAGGGCCATGCCATATGAATATTGTCAAAGAAATCAGAAAATATCTTCATCACTTTTTCTCTTTCTCATGAGCACTGAGTTGAAGTGAGTATGAGTAGTATTTGAATTTATGTTCTGCAGCAACAGATGGGTTTTAAGGGCTTGATTGTTTTAAATATATTTATTCTTAAATACATGCTTGATCTCATCTGCTTTTAAAATGCTGCCAAGAAGATTTCTTGACAATGCCCTCTGGAGAGAGAGAGGAGCGGGAAGGAGGCTGTTGGCAACATCTGTGATATTTGGGAGGGCTGGATGTGCTGGGAGGAGTGATGTGGGGCTGGCAGGCTGCAGCCCTTCACCCTGTGCTGAGACAGTGCTCAAAGCTGCCATGTCCCCCATGTCCAGCCAACAGCCTGCACTCATCTTTCCTGCACACAATATTTCTAAGTGTTTATGGAGCTGATGTACAGCATAAACCTCATGTCTGGGTTAAACTTTGACTCCCATCAAAGTGCCAGTGTCAGTCTGGACTCAGGATGGTGTTGAGCAGGGCATAAATCACACCATAAGACACTGAGACACAAATTTCTTCATTTGTCTTGTGCCTGGAGATGAGAAGTCTAAACCCAGAGTTTTTCCTGTGTGGTTAGGCAGGTTTGGTTCTTTTCCAGCTCTTTCAGATGAGATGAATATTGGGATGGCAGGCAATATCAAAGAGGAAAATCCTAAAAGCTCATGTCCCTGACTAGACCTCAATCCCCATAACCTTTTCCTGTACCATGGTTGTCTCACCAGGAAGGAGACCTCGCCATACAATCAGTGTTCCTGATGAAAATATGATTCTGGTTGACCAGGATGACCTTTCATTTCAGTTGGGTGCTCAGAATCTTGGTGCTTTGGGCAGGAATGGAACTACCTGAAATAAATGAACTGAAATAATTTTCTCACTACAAGAAAAAATTTCTTGACTTCTGAACTTTATTTATATTTATTCTTCAAACAGATGTTTTTGTACAGCTGGGCTATCTCCTTTTTTCACTTTTTTTACATTCAGACAGCAGCAATTCCTTTAATAATATTTTCCTAAAACCTTTAGCTTTTTGAAGAAAGGTCTATACAAACAGCTTCATCAAGCCTTTTGCCAGGAAAAATGCTTTAAAAGTCCCTTGTAATAAGCTCTATTTCCTTTCTTCCAACACATCAGTGGGTCTAGAGCATGAATTCTCCAGGGAGCAGTGGTCTATAAATACCTTTGATAGATAAATTACAAACTGCCACACACTAGAGCAGGTTTTACTTGTGTTGTGCAGTGAAGGGCGAGGGAACTAACCAAAATAAGCGCAGGGTTGCTGTTGGAATGGAATTTATCATGAGGACTTGGTTTGCCAACTGTTGTCACAGCTATTTTCTTTACCTAAGCACAGGGATAGAAATCCAGTAATTACTGTTGGTAAACGCCATTTCACACTGCTGACTACTGCACTTTCCAAGGACTCTCGTTACTGTGCAATCATTGCCAGTTATGACAAATTACATCTGATTAATGGAAACAATATTTCTAAATCAACCATGCCTCCTGAGAAGTCGCCTCCTTGGTAGGGAAGAAGTATGAAGGGGAATGAATTTCAGTGGGCTTTCCAGAACTGTTGAGATCCCAGGTGTGTTGCCTGTGGTATCAGCAGTCATCAAATATCCTGAAAAGGGGCACGAGTTGAAACAAGCAGAATGGTTTAAAACAAACACAGGAAAGGCTGCTGTGAAAACAGGTGGTGAGCTTCTGCAGCTTGGCACCACTGGACATGACTGAGGACATGACAGCATGTTGAAAAAGTCATTAAGCACATCTATGTCCAACAAGTACAGAAACTGGCAGGAATATGCAGTTAATCTAGTAAAAGTAAAGTATGAGAAAGTGTTGAGCTCATGTGCTCCTATAAATAACCTCTTTCAATGTCCCCACTGAGATCACTACTGGGTGGGACTCTCTTTTGGTCTAACCCAGCCATACATTATTGTCCTTAGAAACTGGAAAACACAAAAGTGCTGCTTCTGCCACAGATGCCTGCGTAGAAAGCTTTGGTATGTTCCCATGGAGGGTGGAGGGAATGACACAACCAGCATTAGGGCTGACCTTTTTAAAAAGTCTAAAAGTACACAAGGTGAAAAAGACCACTTCCAAAAATGTAGGGGATTACTCTGAAATTCAGCTGTTCACCTGCATGCACTGTTTTTACTTGTATGTTTCTACAGCACAGAGGTATTTTTTGAAGTTTTTGTTGTTGCTGTTTTCGTTTTGCCTGTATCTTCATTCATTTAGGTAATATGGCTGATGAAGAAACCCAGTGAAGCAACTTGAACTTAGGTGTCCAAATTTGCCTGCAACACCTTTCAGCTGCCTTCTTCTGTATCAGGATCTGTTTCTTTCTTTTCCCTTTCTTAGAAGTCTTTGGGGATCCAACAATGGCCAGAAGACACAAATATAATTGCAAGAAGTCTTTTGTTTACACCTTCCTTCCCTCTGCTTAGACCTGCTCTCAGTAGGAGGTTTAATCTAGTTATCACTTTTTGCTGAGAAAAGCGCATTTTTAGGTTTTGCTTTAATTTTGAAGTAAGTTTACATCCTCTTCTTGCTGAATTGAAAGCACCGTCTTTGTTCCTTCCATGTCATTCATCACAGCCTTAACAGGGAGAGACTGAAGACAGGTTCCACTGGGAGACATCTGTGCAAACATTACTGCTGCCTTTCTATCCGTCAGGTTTTAATCTGGACCACTGCATTTTTCATTTTTCCTTCATTGCCTGTGCAGCAAGCTCTGGTTTCTTTATTTATGCTCATCATAAACTGCCCAGAAGCTGCTGTCATTGACTGAGACCCCATTGTGTGAGGAAGGAGACAGCTGCCGTCTCCAAAGCTGTTTTGGGGCTGGACTTGAAAGCACTCGTGCCTTCAAAACCCTTAGAATAAAAACAGTGTGTCACATACAGCTGTCCAAGTCATAAAAAGCATTTTAGGGTAAGTTAGGGCTTGTCCCATGGAGTGGTTACTGAGGTGAAAATACAGCAGTTTCTTGTTATAGGAAAAGGGGTGAAGTCCAAATATCTGACTTAAGGTCCATTTATGAAATATCTTCAGTATTTTATTTATTCATCTATCTAAATTTTAATACTAATAATAGAGTTTGGAGGCAGAAGTGAAGAGTAGGGCTTACTTACCAAGTTTCTGTGTCAAAAAACCCTAATAATCTGCATAGACAGAACTTTACTCAAAAATGCCCAGTTTTCTCGTGGCAGTGTCAAAGCACTGAATTTTATGGAATCCAAATTGGAAACTCTATTCATAAGCTCTTGAATTATCAGAAATGTTGATACCCACAATTTGCATTAACTTCAAATGCTTTCTGGAACTTCAACATCTTTCTGGGAAAAAACCCAGAATGCTACTGAGATTTCTAACTTGTCATCTGAACTCATGCACCAAATTCTCCGAAACTTCCAAAATGATGCCTTCAGCACGCAGAGCTGAGAACATTTACTCTCCTCTTGCTGACAGTGGCTTTACAATCCTGATTTATTCTGAGCTTTATTCTCTCTGTACTTTTTAGTCTTTAATAGAGTCTTATATTGTAATCACAGCTGAAATCTGCAGATTATGCTGCAACAATAAATTATTCAGATGGGCTACTTAGACTTCATTTAACCAAAATGCTTCCATCTCTATCAATGATTGACAGTTATTTCTGAGCATTATTTAGCCTTTCACATCACAAATCAGGACTCCTGCCTATTGCCAGCTCCAGCTTGTAGTGCCAGATTCCCATCTGGCACTGTAACAGGGAGTATTTGAGCAGGACATGCTGCCTTTTTTTAGCATCAAATCCATAAGGCTCACAATGAAAAACCAGCTTCTTTTATCTGCTGAGCTCAAGCTTATGTATTCTGTAAATCATTTTAACTTCTCAAATGTCCAGATCACTTTAATAGCCCTAATTGAATGGAAAACTGAGCTGAAACTCAGATGTTGAATTGGAACTCTCAATGAGGTAAAAAAGCATATTTTCCAATACCCCCTCTATTAAGAAAGTTAAGCACTATGTTGTGCAGACATTTCCATCATGTTCCTCCCAGAACAGTAATTAGTTCTGCTCCTGCTGTGCCATCCAGCTGGAGCTCTGGGGGATGACAGGGCTTTCCAACAAGGTGTGAGGATCCAGACCAGCCACCAGCACCCCTGATGCCCTACCAAGCCCTTTTGGCAGATGCAGGCTCTCACGACCTCTCAAATCTCTGATGAGGAGCAGTGTCCTCCTGCATGACTTGCCTCCCATGTGAGGAGCTGTCTGCTGCACTGGCCAGGTGCAAGGTCAGAGCTTTCTTGTGGTCTGTGATGTCCCTTGAATGAGACTTTCACGTGCCCTTGTCTGGTGGCTCGTTAGCAGCATGTGTCTCGTGCACAGGCACATTCTGGGCCAAGGCACTGGGTCCTGGAGAGTTCAGACTGTTTGGGCAGGAATCTTGCATCTCCAGTCTAAGCTGAGTGCGCTAAGCCCCAGATCCCTCAGCCTTTGTTGTTATCACATATATGAAAATAGGCAAAGAAAGCAGGCAATCTCAAGAAGTATTAGAGGATCAGAAATTTCAAAACCAATTTAAAAGTGATTGCCTAACAGAAAACCAAACAAACAGACAAATCTCGAAGAGGATTCCTCTCTGCCCTGTTTTTTATTAAACCAGATTTTATTTTTCATGATTGAGAGAAGTCACTTAGTCTGATCAATGGTATTTTTTTTGGTTTGCTGTCACAAGATTATCTCCCAGAATACTTTCCTCTCTCTTGATGCTGAATTGTTTTACAAGGCTTTTTTTC
>PYHW01010334.1:10589285-10604815 GCA_013186435.1 Turdus rufiventris
CCATTCTTTCTCCTACTCACACCCAAGAAGACACCATTATTTTAGAGCTAACACCTTTCTCTCCTCTTACTGGAGGATTTCTCAGTGTTTTATGCAGGTGGGTAGGGAGATCTGGATTTCTACCTTAGCTAAACTATTTAGTGCATCACAGTCCCTTTTACATCCATTTCATGGCTTCTCCAAACTCAGTAGTTTGTGTGATGAGTGTCAACAAATTTAATATATGTACAAGGTTAAATTTGAATGTGAAGTGCATGGTATTAGTCTGATTACACACATTTGATATGTCACATATTAAGAAGCAGTAGTAAGAATGAGAAGCTGTTTACACAGTCAGAATATTTGATATTAATGGTAATGAGAGAAAAATAGCCAACAACAATATTAATTTCTGTGTATTTAGCAGTGGAAACAGCAACTGACAAAAATATGAAATCCTAAGGATTGAGGCATTTAAATATATTTGTGTTAAAAGCACAGCTCACATACTTAAATAAGCGGTATAGAAGTAGCATTTGACAGAAGGTTGGAGCAAGGAGGAGGAATGGAAGCACAGCTTCTATACACAAAGGTGGCTTCCCAGCTATTGCTGACTGCAGCATCCATGAAGTAAAAATGTATACATGGGTGTGCATGTATATATGTGTGTAAGTATGTAGTATGCAGATTTCTACTGCCTATTCTTGGGTATTAAAAGAACATGAATTAGCTCACTTGAAGGAATCCTGACTTGTTCTAAACAAACTAAACATCTAATGTAATACAATTTATTAAAATGAGCTATACTGCCAACTCCACTACTGCAAGCTCTGCAGTAACTTCATTGTCTGGTTCTCTCCAAGTGAGAAAAGCATAATTGTTTTGTGACGTATTCCATTTATTCTGCAACCTGACATAAACAAGCTCATGTTCAGCATTATCCCAAGCAGACCACAGATCTGCCCTTTGTTTGACCATCTGTTATGTTTGCAGTTCCTAGAGAACAAATTCTAATTATAGGATATAAGTCTTTGTGGATGTGGCCTTAAATGGCTGGAATAAGGGGCCTTACTCTATTAAAAGAGGTTTTCAGATTTAAAGCTGTATCAGATCTCTGACCTAAAACTGTGTCTTCATTAAAGTCACTGGATGACTAATTGCTGTGCCCCAGTACTTTGATAAGTGATATGATTTACCCAATTGTGAAGAGGGATATTAAGGGTGCTGAAAAGAAAAAGGTCAACCAAGAGTCTGATTCTTACTTATGTTAGGCCCTATCAGTCTATGGAGGAGCATATGGATAAAAAGAGCTGGAAATTATATTAGAAATTTCCAGAGAAATAAGATGTGTCATGATAGAGCCATACCATAGTGCCACTTCCAGAGTTAAGGAAAAACAAGATAACTAGGATGCTTTTCCTTACTATTTGACAGTGTTGCCTTGTTGCCATCAAGAATTTGTACTAATTCACTGTGAAAATTTCAGTGGCCTTGTTCTGCTGATCAGATGTTGGCATTTTATTTCCTGAATTACCTACAGTCTGCTTCTGGCTGTTCTGACTCCTGTGAGTAGGGTCCTTAGAGTGCAAAGAGCCCTTTCTAGTGAAAGCTGCCCAAGGAGCACTGCCAGGGATGACTTCCCTATCTGAGAACATCTCCAGAACCTGCATGTGCACAGCCAGCTAGTGCTGCCCTGACTTCTGCCTGTAGCTCCTTCCCAGCCCAGAAAATGATTTGGGAGCTATTTAGCCAATAGATACTCTTTGGTGAGTGAGCTGAGTCACCTGTGCAGGTGACTGTAAAGACTTCCTCACTTTCTTGGCTTGTGCTTGTCATTGTCAATACCAATGAGCCACTGCCTCTCTCCCTCCTCATTTATTCCCTGGCAATAGGACCTAACGAGGACAAGGACTCTCTTAATCACTCCTAACCCAGGGAGACCATTGTAGAAATCAGCTGGAGTGTGGGACTGTCCTTGCTGAGTTGTTTCCTGGGGAAAGGTCAGTACTAATAGATATGTTTCCACATTTTTTTAAAGCATCAATCAGGTTTAAGCATTTTCTGGCCACCAGGAGACATGATGATAAATCCCTACTGCCATGGTCAAGGCAGGCAGTACAAGTGTCAGCCACACACCAAACTCACTGCTCCTTGTGTGCTGGAAAAGAAATGACACCAGAGGAAAGATGATGCCTTGAGAAAAGTAGACTTCTTATTTCAACAAATATTTGAAAATTTTTAGAATATGAAGAGACAGGTGTTTAACTTGCTTTTTGATGGCACATTGCCTAAAAACTGTGATTCCCTATTCTTTAATTGCTGGCAACTACAAATGATACCAGCTTCCTGTGCTGCCATCCCCAAAAGTCTGGTCCTGGTGGTGACACTGGCTGCCTGCCTTAGACAAGTGGAGCCCACATTGCTTTGAGGCTCACTTTGATTTTTCTCAGGTTTGAAAGGAAGACTGATGCCACTGATATATGAGGAATAAAATCCTGTGGAGGCTGCTGATGGCAGTACGGAACTCAGAAGGTTTGTTTTGGGGGAAAAGCAGCAAGAAAAGTTGTTTCAGTGAGTGCTGCTAAACTGGGTTTGAGCTGCAAGGCAGCTTTGGGGGCTGGAGAGAGTTTCACCACGGATGAGATGGGTGCATGGGGAGTCCAGGGGATTTGTTCTTTACAGTCCATGTTGACAACTGTCCTTTGCACTCATGGCACTTCTCTGACCCATAGGAGAGTCATCTTCGGCCACTGCTGGAGCTGCACACCAGTCAGTAAAGGCTGCCAGTTTGTATGGTGCTTATGAGGTTGTTTTTTATGCCTGTATTACTATATTGTCATTGCTGCAAGCTAAAAATGATTCTCTCTTGAGGTAAATGGCATCTGCTGATGGCTCCTGTGGAATGGCAAACATCTGAGAAGAAGGAGGTAATTTTTTCTGGTGACTTATACCTTCTTTAACAGGTATACCTATCTTGTTTAGCAGATTTACAGGACTGAGGAGTGGAAAAGAGGTTACAAATCAGAGCAATAGCTACATACCCTCAAATTTCAGTTTTATACACATCTGCCTGGCATCTTGTGTGCTGAAATGTCTCACTGCCACACATATATTTAGAAAATATTGCTAAAGCTTTCTGGTAGCATTCAGATTTCAGAGCAGATTACATCTCTCAAATAGATAAGAAGGGGAAAAACAGGGAAACTGCAAAAAGATTTGAAAGCTGCTCAAGACCTTGGTGGAGAAAGACAAGAAAGAATGTAAAACTGTTCAACGCATTTACTACTTACCTTAAATTTTTATAGGGCTAATTATTCTGTTCTGATTTTTTTTCTGATATCAAGGGGTAGTATTAAAAATGTCATTCTTACAACACAAGAAAGCAGTTTAAAAAAAACCCCCTCAGATAAAATAATCTAAATACCTCTGAAAAGCAGGAAAAGTTAATTTAATTAAATATTTTAAAACTAATTTGCCACGATTTGCAATACTATTGCACAAACAGTTCTCTTTAGTGGGTTGCTGCTGCAGTTGGAAACTTGTATTCCAGCATTGTTCGTTTTTTGTTAAGAAAAATAACGCCTCGTTTTTTTGGTGATGCTTTAAGCTCTTTTTTTCCCTCCTCTATGTAGTTTATTCTAACAAAAAATAAATGGAAAATGTCACACCTTTCCAACAGAGTACTTTGTCATAACAGAACTCTTGTGAGAATTACTTTGGAAAAGATGAGGACAGAAGTGAATTGATGATTTGGTAACAAGCCTGGTCACACAAAATATATAGTTTAGGTTAGAAGCAGGGTTTCCAGAATATTTTATCATCCAATTACATCTTGTCCCATCAGAAACTTCCTCACAAACAGCAACCTGAAATAATGTCAGCATAGATCGTGTTACTGCGTTTTAGATTTTTCCCACCTGTCATTACACAATCACAGTAGATGCTGTCTGAACAGGTGTGAAAACAAAATGTCCGTGCTGCTGAGGAGAATTCTACTCCTTGAAACACATCTTGTTTCCTCCGCTGCCTGCTCCCCAGGTACATCTAAGAACACTAATAACATCATATGTCACAAAGCTGCACTCTGACTAAATGCAGCCACTGATTGGTGATCTCAACTGGCCTCAGCACTGCTCACAGTGGATTAATAAATTCACTGTGTAGCATTGAAAAAGACTTGTGCAATAAATTACATTTTTTCTGGCACTGGAGCATCCACATCAATATGTTCAGGTTAGTCCTTAATGAAAAACAGACTCTGTAGTCCCTTGGTTTGAACAAAGAGCAAACAGTAAGGGGATGGACCAAGAGCAGTGGCAGAGGCATTGTAGGTGCTGGTGAGTACATGGGGAAAAAGCTCCTTCTTGGGGACATCTGTGTTGTGGATCTGTGTCTCCATAACCCAGGCCTGGGGCTTTCTGGTTTTCAACCTGTGTAAAGGCATTGTATCATGTTTGTTAAAAATGAAAGACGAAGAACAACTTTTTTTTCCACCAACAAATATTAAGGCTCTACCTCATTATACCTAGTGTTTCCAAATAACAGATGATGTAGAGAGGATTGGAACACAGTGTTTTGTTTGTCCTGGCATTAATGAGCGTTTGAAATGCTGATGTGTAGGCAAATCTCTTTCTGTTTTAATATTTTGCATATATATTACTATATAATGCCTTGTGTGGGAAATAGGAATTTAACATCTAAATATATTAATATTCAACAAATAGTGGTGTGTACAAAATAGAAGAAGAAATTATTTTTTTTCCCCTTAAAACATAGCAGCCAATGTTAGTTTGGCTTCATGCAAGCTATTACAATGGTTGTACTAATTCGTCTCTCTAATTTAGGACTGATAGATATTAATTTTTGTCTTCAGGAAATGCACAGTTCTTTGCTTGTTTTCATTTAGGCCACCTCATGATAGCCTGAAATGATGTACACTGGCAGAAAGGGGTTTGGTGTCCCTTTCAGTGGAACCCTTTGGTATCCTTTTTGCCAGTGGAATATTTCACAAGTGCCTTGAGCTGAATCAACGCAAACCCCAAATGGAAATGAGATTGTTCTCTTTAACATTTAACATTTTAACATCTGGTTTTAGGCAACCAGAGGTACGTGGTGTCCTTAACTGCTCTGGAATGCCATGGCCTGAAGTCTCTGACCAAGCTGTGTGTCCCTCTAGAAGATTTGAGCTGGTATATGACATTGATAATGGTGACCCAGCAGTAACTGGAATACATTCCACATCCTCATTATGAAGACCTGAATGCATGATCCTGGAGGTTCCTTCTGCTCTTAAAATACATAAATCAATTGCTTTACTGGTTCACTTAATTTGATTTAGATAAATTATGAAGATACTTCTGTATACAATGAGTGGGAGGGAAGGAGAGAGAGTTTTATGGTCAAGTGAGAATCACTAATTTATAAACTGGGGCTATGCTGTTTCCTTTTGCACTTGACTGACAGTGGTGTGAATATAGCATCATTTTTGTTGGGCTTTATTGTCCACTGAAGTTAACTGAAAGAGTTCTCCTGAGCCTGGAGGGCACTCCTGTCCTGGTGAGCAGTCATAGAAGACTTTCATGAATACAACAGTATTCAGTAGAAGTTTTGCTGGCATGAATTTAGGCTGTGTAATCCTGTGTACCCAGAATTGCAAATAAGTAATGCAAGATGCTATCACCATATGCCATCTATATATAAAGGGTGCCAAAAAGAAAGGCTTTAGTCTAGCTCTGTGACTATGGCAAAGAGCAATGGATCCATGAATACATCTCCTTCAGATAAATTATATGGATGAGAGTGCTTCACAGGTTACAAAATACTTTTAAAGCATAGAAGGTGTGTTCTTAGCTTGTAAGTATTTAAAACACAAAGCACACTAAGCTCCTCCTGATTTTATTTGCTTTGCTTCTTCCTCATTTTCTCTTATATTGGAGTAACAATTTATCATGCAGTCTGCTTATCTTCCTCTTTAATGAAATTTAACTCGTTATGCTCCCACCATCGTAATTTTTCCTATAATACTTCTTGATTCATGCAATCCCTTCCTAAAAAGATGAAACACTGGGATTTGTAATTGGAATAACCTTTACTTATGAGATTGTAATGGTTTCTTTCCTCTAAATTGATTTAAATCAACAAAATTCAATTAATTTCTTTCTTGTGCCTCTGTCAGTTGTACTAAACTAATATTCTAATATTGCAGTAGGGTCTATAATGTCGTTTATATAATGTTGTTTCCTGTCTTGGCACAGGGGTTACTGCACTTGCACCCTGTGCAAGATGTACCTCCCTTCTAGTACAAATACCAGTCTGCTTCAGCTACTTATCCTCATGTCCTAGATTTGTACTTGGGCTTTTTTCCTGTTCTGTTACATGCAAATATAGTAGTAGTCTCACTTCACTATTTGTAGGCACCTACAGTTTTCATTTGGAGTGTTTTGGTAAACTGGAAACTTTAGCAGGTGGTTGGAATACAAGATTGTTCATTTAGAAGTAGACTCCCTTTTAAAATCTAACAATTTAAGTGGAGTGTGAAGCCAAGCAAACCTTGACATATATGAAATACAACAGCTCCAAGACAGAGGTTTGGTGACTGTACACAGAGATTTCTTTCTCCCTTCCTTCCCTTCCTTCCCTTCTTTCCCTTCCTTCCCTTCCTTTTTCTTTCTTTCTTTCACAGATATTTTGGGATTCTTTTGTTCCCTTTGGAATGTCTTTTTACAAAACCCCTAAATAAAATTAACAATTCAAGGATGACTTCAGAGTATCTATATTTTTTTCTGCTTATGTCTTCTACTGGGATACAGTAGTTCTTGCTCTTCTAGAGCAATGGTAGGTTATTGAAAGAGGAAAGCAACTTTTAAAATACTATTAGATTAGTTTTTATTGTTTAAGTTGTTTCCAAGTGATATTTTCACCAGATCTTTTAAAATATTATTTTAACTTCTCTCCATCTCAGCCTACACAACTTCCATCTGCGTACACACTTTTTTACTGAGTGCAATAAAATGAATTAGATTCAGAGGGACTTTTCTCTTTTTTTTTTTTCTTACTCTCTTTTTGACTTCTTAAATTTTCAAGATTTCTTCCACTTTCAAAAAGTCTCACAGGAAGAAGGAGAAAAATTAAAAATGTGATTAATTGCTATTTTAACACCCTTGAAACTGATACTCAAGCCTGAGAAAATTTCCAAAAGCTCAGAGAAAGTGGGGGGAAAAAAAGAATGAAATTAGAAAATGGCAGGTGCTAGAGAGAGAAAAGGGAAAGAATATAGCAAAAACACATCACCCCCAACTTAATCTTCACTTTCAACATCTAATATTGAATGAAAATAAAACTGTGGAGGTAAATTGGAAATATTGTTTAGTTTAAATTCTATTAATAAAAACATTTTATAAATATAAAAATGAAGCTAAAGGCACCTAAATTATCAGGGGATAAAATCAGGGGATTTGGAAGTTTGCTTAGAATTCATGTGTTAATTGCAGACATGATTATGGCAGATGCTTTCTGCCCTTTGCAAAAGACCTAAGCAGCTGAAGCACTTATCCTCTGGGGAGGACTGAGCCTGTGTCTTGCTCCAGATGCTCCCTGTGTGCCCTGGGACAGGCACCTTTCCATACTCTGCTGGCATTTACAGCATCACAGGTGTGGGATGCAGTAGGTGAGGGGCAAGTTTGGAGTAGCAGATGTGTGCAATCACAGCTTAGCCTTTGGCTAGGGCAGGCCCACACCTATAGCTAAAATGTATATGCATTTACATTAGACCATAATTAAAAGCCAGGAGATGGTTCTGGGGCCTCAGACAAAGCACATCTGACTTTAAGATGAGTATTTTCCTCTTTTTTTTTTTCCTTTAAACTTGACATCATAGCTGTGGCAACGTGTTTCCCTGCCCAGCGTGGATTGAGAAACCAGACTGAACCAATCTTCTGGCAAAGGACTCACTCCAGAGTCTAATAAAGCTGCACTTGGCTGTCTGCAGAGAAAAACTGAGCAGGACCCACGTGGCAAAGTGCTGCTGGCTGTCCAAGAAGAGCCACAACAGAGGAGGCAAGAGTGACTGCAAGCTGGAAGTCACCCAGCGCAGTGCAACTTGGCTCCTCATTCCCTGGAAAGACTTCTCATGGAAATAAAAAACTTTAAGATTTCAAACATAGCTATTGAATAGGTAGAAGCAGCACACAGAGAACTTCAGGGACTAGAAATGAGAAGCAGGAATTCAGGGAAATGGTGAAATGCCCTTGAGTATACAATGGATTTTGTCCCAATCCAAGTCTTTAAACTGGGACTACACTCTGTGGAGAAAAACTCTCTGTGCATGGTAGACATCAGCCAAGAACTCCAGATCAAATTCTCTGTGTCATGTAATCACAAAAGGGCAGATTTGAGCACTGGAACTGATGTTTTGGTTAACAGTGAGTAAAATTGCAGTCAATAACTTAATTTTATTACTTTGGCTTTGAGTTCCTTCCCAAATACATATTATATATGATCAGCCAGACGATATTCAGGGCAACAGCTCATTCTTACACCTGTGTATAGATAAACTGTTCCCTCCATGGTTTCTTCATGGTGGTCTGATATGGAGAAGAACAGAGACATAGTGCTGCTGATGATATTTTGAGAGAGATTAGATATGAAGGAGCTGCTATAAGCCTCATGAGGTCTTCAATATCCTGTGTATATCATCAAAATAACTCCATGGAAGATGTAAAATTTGAGATGTAAACAAGCAGTACTAGTGGACCATTAAGACAGGATGGAGATCAGGACAAAGAAACTTCTAAGCTATTTGTTTTGTGATGGACTATGAAGTAGTGAAATTCATCACAGAAAATATTTGGAACACTGAGAATAAACCTTATTGATTTCATGGACTTTTTTTCCCCCTATACTTGTTAAAGAGAAAAGAAAAAAAAATCCAGGTGCTTAGATCAGTCTGGATGTTTATTTGAATAAATTCCTAGCAGAGTACAAAGAAAAGGACAGAATGGCAATTTTGAAAACAAAATTGCAAGAAAAGGCAATATAAAAGTAATGTACAATTTGGTAATAGTGTGCTAAGTAAGTTATTAGATTGCAAGAGTTGGGGAGAAGCTAGATGTATTCTCACGCCTGTTCAGTTTAAAAAGAAACATAAAGGTTCTGTAGAGAGTGTTAATGTGTTGCATATATTATCTTCTACCTGAAATGGGAATGCTAACGAGTTGCAAAGAAAGTTATTGTGACACTAATTTATTTAAAAGAGCTCTTCGAAGCCGGTGCTGTTGGCTGATGTGGAGCTTGATTTAGATGAACAACCAGGACAATTGCCTCCAAAGAGGAGCTTTGCAAGGTTAAAATGGGGAATAGAGGAAGAGAACATGTACCTGGCCAAAGTCTGATGTCAGGTGTAAGCAAACTCATGGCATTCCTTCTGCTCTAGGGCAAAATACTGTGTGGTGTGTGGTGGGTTTTCATTTTTGTTTTGGCTTTGGTTTTGGGTTTTTGTTTGAGTTTGGTTTTGTATTGCTGCTTTTTTTAAGTTTTATTTTTCTTTTTTCTTTTTTTTTTTTAATCCTAAAGCAAAAGGTCTTAAAAATAAGGAATATTTCATGAATAGCAAAACTTCCATCAAGAAAGCCAGACCATGGAAAACCTGGAGCTGGTACATCTCAAAGTGAGAATCAACAACAGAGCTGAGGCTAGTAATAGAAAATTAATAGAAAATTAATCATATGGTGTTAGTTCACATAATAAAGCTTTTTGTTCAGACGTGTCCATACAAGTTGACCCAGGAGACCCAGTGGGAGAGCAGTGGAGGAATTGTCATCAAGATTTTTAGATAGAGGGTTACAATAAAGGCCTAGATGCTCTGAAGTAAAACAGAGCTCTTGTAAACAAACATATGCCATGGTGGCAGAACAGGTAAAATGCCTCCACTTTGTCAGTCGTCACCTTGAGGGTTTTTTCATTGTTCAGGAAGGCACCAAAGTTAGGTGAGCTGGGCTGTTGAGAAGTTTTCATTTGCTTAATCTCTGCTTTTCCAGATGCAGCTCACAGCTCATAAATTGATGGTATTTCAGCCCCGCAATCATCCTTGTGCCTGTGACTGTTACACCAGGTGAGAGCTCTTGCCAGAAATCCCTGGCCAGAACCCTGATCAAGCACTCTTTTCCAGGTTGCTGTACTCCATGTTCACACAAGGCTCTGCCTTGTATTGCCTTGCCTCTTACATTTGTGTTCTTTATAAATAGGAGAGAATTTTTCTCATTCATTTGAATAAAAATGGAGTTTGTTTATATAAATGTTTACTAAATCCTTCCATAAGACTAGACATTTAGGCCATAAGACTAGACATTTTAATAGTTCTTTTTGTAACCACCTTGACAAGCTGAAGAGAATTATGATGCTAGGTAGTCTAGGCAGAAGGCTCAAATAAATTTATCTACATTGATGAAAACAGAAATCCTTGAGACTACTTCATGGATATTAGGTTTAGCTGATTTTTAGGTATGTCTTAGTTTTCTTTTTACTTTGAACTTTTGAGTAGTATTCTAAGCACAAGATTTGAAACACAATTTGTTCAAACTGAATGGTGCTAAGGCACAAATTGCCACACAGATCACCTGTGTCTATTCAGTTTAGAGGTACCATTACTTTATCTCAACACAGAAATTTTCTTGACCAGCTTGACATTTCTTCCCTACTGCCCCAGGCTCCCTTCCCTCTCACAGCCAGATTCTCTTGGAAATCTGCTCTTCACAAAAAGCAGCTGAGGCTTTGAAAGCACAACCTGATAGAAATCCAGGAAAAGACCACTGTATATTTTGGTGATATGGTACCTCTATGCTTTCTACAAGGTATTTACAAATGATTGCAATACTACTGGCAATTTCTAAATCTTCTGCAGCTGATGCAGTAAAAGAAAATAAAAGGAAAACCTACGGAGAGATGCTGCACACCAAAGTAACTTCAGTGCCCTTGAGACAGCATGTCTTGAAAAGAGAACTGAGCTCTGCCTACTTCTGATACAGACATCCATGCTGAGATATTAAGTCACACTCGTGGGTAGAAATAAAATGGAAGCTTGCAAAATGAGAATTCAAATATATAAACAGGTTTCTGTTGATGGCAACCTAATAAAGGAGGTAATTTTCTAAACATATTGTTCCCATTTTGTTTCTAATTACAGTGAACTACAAGGTTAGTTCTCCTCTTTAAGTGCACTTTAATTACTCTCTCAATGTTGACTTTCTGCCTTATGATTCCTGTAGCACGCCATAGGAAATAGACGTTTAATTAACCAGATGTCACTCAATAAATCTTAACTTCTACTCTGAATCAGAAAAGCCAATGTTAATGGGCATAAAAGTGCCAGGATTTTCGAAATAATTTACTTTTTATGTTCCTTTAGCTCTTTGTTATACTAAGGAAAATGTCTGTAATGGAGGAAAATTAAACTGATGCTTGTAAGCATTTAATTTAATGAAAAATAGGTCCACAAAGTAAAACCATGATTCTAATGTTATGTAAGTAAGTTTTGACATTTCATAGCATGTAGGAAAGGCAGCTGTGTGGTGTGACTGCAGCCAGATGTGTTCACCTCATCCTATCTCTACTTACCTATGAATTTACAGGTTTGCTGCATGCAAAACCCATGTTATACTCATACATTATTGTATTCTTTACTGTGAGGGTGGTGAGGCACTGAACAGATTTCCCAGAGAAGCTGTAGATGCCCTATCCCTGGAGGTGTTCAAGGCCAGGCTGGATGGGGCTCTGAGCAGCCTGGTCTAGGGAAAGGTCATTAAGGTCCCTTCCAGCTCAAACCATTCTAGGAGTCTATGAGTTTTTTTGGCTTTTTGGGATTGGTTTTTGTATGTAGCTCTATAAACTCACAGTGATGCCATTGTGGTATTCCAGAAATATTAGCTGTAATAGTAATACACAGAACATGTAGCAAGGCAGAGTGACACAGATTCTCAGTGTGTCAGCTGACACCATTTCCTAGCTTTGAAAGACGAGGGAAGATTTTTCCCTTACACTCTGCTGACACTCCCAACAGACCTGTATAGAGATCTGGTTTGTGTCACTCAGCATCCATCATGATAATGGTGCACCCATTGACCCTCCACTTGGAGGTTTTTAAATATTTCTGGCAGCCTTAAGCACAAATGAACACAGCCAGGTTTTCATTTTCACCTGAAACATTTAGGTGTTTTAACAGCTGGGTGATCTCTTCAGATGCATTTCTCTGCTGTTTCTAGAAAAGCAAATGGGGCTCTCCACAGTAACTTGCAGCAGGATAATACCTTTGCCTGACCTCCTCTTCTCAGAGTTGGTGCCTTGTCAGACCTCAACCCTAGTCCTATTTCTTAAATAATCTTGATTTATATTATAGGAAGTTCTCTACTACAGCTGCTTAATTTCCTTTCTCCATTCCCCCTGTGTCGACAGTTCTTCAGCCTTCCTTTGCAATGTCACTGAGCATGGCCAGAGTGCCATAAAAGAATGCAACAGGGCACGTTCTCCTATTAATAATTGTAGTGCAAAGCCCCTATTAAAATTAATGGGCACTCCATGTGCACTGGAGTGTAAAAATAACCCCCCTATTCTCATATGCTATTTTAGTCTCTTCATTCTTTCTAACCTATGTTTCCACTTCCATTACACCTAATGAATGCTGTGGGAATGCAGTTCCTTCTCCCTGAGGTTAGTGCCATCATCCCTCAGGCTCAGATTCATAGTGTGGCTGCCCAGGGTCTCTTCTTCAAAATGGAACCAGGCACATGTTCTGTAGCTCTTGTGAGACCATGTTTTAGCATTTTCCAAGAGTGATAATGTTTGATAAGAATACTGAATGTTTTTAGAAAACAGCCCAAATGCAGAGGTAGTGACATCATGAAATATGCTATTCCTGAAAGTTATGTGTCAAGTACTAATTACTTTTCCAGTCTTGGGATTTGTCTCTTTTGTAATGTCCAGCTTACTTTTTGGCAGAACAAGGACAGCTTTTTAAAGTTGGCCTCTCAGCTGAAAGGTACCCTTCTGCTAATTCGGTAATTTTCTACTTGCACCTCCAGAACAAGTTTTTCCATAAGTTCTCTATGCCCTGCTTGGAAATAGCAGCAGTCAGAACATTTTACGAATGGTATGATTCCATCCAACTAACATAAACAAAGAAAATTAGGAAAAGAAGATCAATTTTGTATGGGAATCCTCAAAGCCAGTAAGTTTGATAAAGCTTCCAAAAACTAGTAAGACAATATTACATAAATATCTCTTTCAAAATGTGATGAAAATATTTCAGATGGACATCCACAGCCTTAATACAGCTCATTTAAAAGACAAAATCCCATCATTCAAAACTTCTTTAAAGAAGGATTTTATTGAAGATTGCCAAAACCATGCCTCTGCATTTGTTGGCATGGAAGACATGAAACTTCTTGTGTGATCTGCCCTGCTCTGTGTTGTTGGAAGGCACCAGTGGTGATTGAGGGCTCAGAGAGGGCTGCTCCAAGGAGAGCTGGCAAACCCATGCAGCAGTGCTGGGAGGCTGTGGCTGCAAGTGCAAGGAGAGTCAATGCAGCATGACTCTGGCTTTGTTTTATGCTGGCTGCTGGTGAAACATCAGAGGATTGAAAAGAGGGAAAGGAATCCCAGGAGCACTTTTTTCTGGCCTCATGTGGGAAGATGCCTGTCCTATGGCTGAAACCACAGCAGAGCTGTGGCCATGCACAGTGGGGAGCCTGGCACGACTTGCTGGGTGTTCCTGGCCACTTTTCTATGCAGGGGAGGCAGTGGGCTGGCTTGGGGCAATGGACCAACACTGGGCAGGATGAGTGTCTCAGTTCCTGACTCCCTGCATGACCATATAGCCAGGTAGTGGGCAGGAGTTTTCCTGGTGGGACTTTCAGACAATCCTGAACATTTTACTGCAGCCCCCTGCATGCCCAGACCTGTGGATAGTCTGGTTGCCCAAACATGTGCTCTGCTAGGTGGGCATTGCCTCTGAAGTTTACGTGAAACTTTTTCAGTTTTGTGGTATGAAAACAACAAAATGTTGTATTATTCCCAACTGATTAAAACTCTAGATCTGCAACATCATTTCTGGGCTGGAATTTCCTACCCAAACCATGTTTCTTACTTCCACCTGTGCCTAAGCTCTCCTTAAGGAAATCAGTCTTCAGTTGCTTAATTGAGCTCTGAGTTTAGGAAGGCATTACCATTCAGAAAGCCTCCAGTGAATTCTCATTTGTGCTAAATTGACCAGGTGACTCATCACCACCTTTTTAAGATAAAACTCCCATAACTACAGTAATAGCTTCAACCTATAAAAATGAATAGTAAGAAGCAATATAGCCATTCAGTGGTCAAATGGCATTTCTCAAAAGACAATTTTTTGGGACCATACAGTACCCTCTTTGTGTGCATGTCCATCTTATGACTGTGCATTTACTTGCCTCTAGAAAGCTGGAGTTTTTGTAGGGGTTCCCATGTGGTTGATTATGCTGTTCTACAGCTTAATAATATGCTTCACATCTGCCATTTAAGAATATGTGAGGTGCCTTATAATTACTCTATAATGATTTACTCTCCTTACTGAAGTCTAGTGAGCCTATCTGCAAAATAAAAATTTTAAAGCAGCTGAGCTTTTGTAGCATTCCTTTTACCCAGTAAATGTCCTATGTCCCAAGGGACCTCTACTTTTCAAAAATACCTTGTCAGGTCCAGGAGGAAAGGAGATGGCCGCCCATAAGGAACAAACAAAAGCCATTAATCCTGGAAAAAAATGAAAAAGTGAGATTTTTGTCTTGTGTTTCTTTGGTAAGAAGCAATTGTCCAGCTGCAGGCAGGTTTCTCTGTGACATTTGATTCTTTGTGAATATTCAGTTTGGGTCATTGGCTAGATGGAGACCTGCACTTATCTAACTTGTTAAAAACCACTCTGCTTATGTCATAAAATGTTTTATAAATTTCAGTGAAAGTCAAGTAAATAAGAACAAATTAATTCAAAGAATGAATACATGTGAGAGGAGCAGCCCTGCAGACACCAAGGCCAGTGAGGAAGGAGGAGAAGAGGCGTTCCTGGTGCCAGAGCTGAGATTTCCCCTGCAGCCCATGGTGAGACAGCTGTGGATGACCCTGCTGGAGCAGAGATCCACCTGCAGCCCCTGGAGGAGCCCACACCAGAGCAGGTGGGTGCCTGAAGGAGCTGTGCCCCTGTGGGAAGCCTGCACTGGAGCAGGGTGCTGCCAGGACCTGTGGCCCCATGGAGAGAGAAGCCCACACGGCAGGGCTTGTGACCCCATGGGAGACCTCCCTCCTGAAAACCTGTTCAAGAGATGTCTCTGAGCAAGGTGTGGCTCTGGATGTCAGCTGGGGATGAATGCTTCAAGACAGTTTAGCATATTCCTTGGGTGTTCCAAACTCCAAATCTTCTCTGCTTTTGGTTTCTGCTTCAAAGGGTGTGTTTGAGCAGCTTGGTGTCTTGCAAAACTGCAGTGAACCTTGCAGCTTAGGGCAAGCACTAAAAATAAAGCCTTCTTGTGTGGTCTGGAGCT